>JAULBS010116958.1:0-14532 GCA_032355785.1 Symmetromphalus regularis | reverse complement strand
TTTAATCCCTGAATATATTTACAACAAACAAAACAGACCTATGTCTCCTTAATAAGTAGTTCCGTTATTAGTTTGCCAGAAAAGCGTATGTAGAAATCGTCTAGACCCACGGGTCGGTCAGATTTATCTAGCCCTAGGGTCAGACAGATTTTTCTAGCACTGTGCAAAACTGGATAACCCTGTCCAGTGGGCAAGAAATAATAATATAGTTATGCTATTACAGTTGTCTGTGGTTGTTAAAATGACAGAGGAGAATATTAAAAAATTTGAGGTAACCAAAAGTTGGTTTGCATGTTTAATTTTTTTCCCCTTGTAACCAACTGTTTGGAAGCACAGTCAGTGTATATTGATTTGTGCGTTATTTAAATAAAATAAAAATTTACCAGTCATATTTATTATATTGTTTATTATATAAATTGTGTATAGTTTATCTTATTGTAGATCAGCTCTGTTCACCGATTTATGATGGTCACACAGAAATAGTACATATCAACCACATAGAACCATTAACGTTTGGGGAATTTTCAGTTTTGCCTAAAACACATTATGTTATGTTAGAATAAACTAATTTTAATGTTAGATGTTTTTTTAATCAAATCTGTTTATATAATAAAAGCTTAAAAGTTTTAGTGTGTTTTACATTTAGATGGTAATTTTTACCCCAAAATTGAAAATACAAAATGCATTGCCTTTGAGTAATTTTGGAGTCTAGATGTGTATGTGATAAAACTCTGATACAGATCATATTATTCTACATCACACGATTTGGCAAAAGATGGTGGCTTAATACAGTTGTATTTGACTTGACTATAAACTTTGGGAAAATAGAAAATGTTTTTTAAAACCGCTGGCTGTTTACTTAATGGAGCAGGTTTGACGGCATCATTTTTGTTTAGAATCTAGAAAAGAAAGATGGAGAGACAGAGAAGCCAGTCACAGAGGAAACTGAGGATGAAGAGAAGAAGGAGGAAGAGGAGGGTGAAGGAGAAGGAGAGGAGATTTATGATGAGGATGATCTCGAAGAGGTATATACAGTTTTCTTAGTAATTTTCACTCCCACTGTGATACTGTTTACATAACAACAATCTCTGCAATTAAGAAAATGTCCACAATGAAATAAATGCTGTAGAGAAATACTTGCATTTTCCACGACAAATTTAACATAAAGTATTTTTAGTAATAAGAACAAAAGGCACCTTTTAAAAAAATTAGTCCGCAGCAAAAAATGTGCCGTGAAGAATGAAAAACTCTGCGGCAATCTCCACAGCATTGTCATTTGCCTCAGGCATTGCAACAACTATTTTCAAGCATACTTCACTATAACTATATTCTTTTTATAACATCATATAATAATATTTAGATAATTATGTTCACTTTATTTCATGAGGCAAAACATAACATGCTAAAATGAAAAACACTATGTTTATTATGCTATGAACTATGAACACTCCATGTTACCAAGAACTGTACATTAATAACTGCTCTTCTGCGTTAGGTGTTTTCCCATTCTAACTGATTTACTCATATATCAAAGTATATGGCTTGTGCAGTTCTTTTTGAAGAAATTTCATATAAAATACAAATTGCTGCCAATTTAAAAGAGATCTATGTGGTTGCAAGGCCATAGCTAGGAATTTTTGTTTTGGGGTGACATAAATTCTTGGAAACAACATTATGAAATAGAGATTCTGAAATGCCATTTCCAGCCATTTCAGGGAGATTACATACTTAAAACATCAATATGAAGAAACAGTAAATTTAAATTATCAACCTAAAACTCCTCAAAAGGGGGGTGGGATGCAGGGAGGTGAATAGGGGTAACTGCCCCATGTCCCCCAGCTAGTTACAGCCCTGGGATGCAGTAAGATTTTTCTGTAGATAGTAATGTTTTGCTTAAAACATTAATTTTGGTGTTTTACATCATTTTTACAGTGGGTTGTTTTTATTACTATTTAAAGGAGACCGACTACAACTTAAACTATTTTGACAATGGAGAAGGATATGGAGATGACGACGATGATGTTGATGAAGGACCAATCTATTGAAAAAGCCTTGACGATGTTGAAGAATCAGTCTCAAGATTCCTCCCAAAGCAACAGGATGACTCTGACTCGAGGGCGACTCACCAGTTTCTAAAACAGTGATGACGTTGATGGAAAACCAGTCATAAGAAAGAACTAAAAGGAGTCTCAAACAAGGTTGTGAAACTGATCAGATTTCATTGCTGGACGTATCAAATAAAAAGTCTGTCACTTTAAATGAATCTGTTGAAAAATCATGATGATATTGATGAAGGGTCAACATACTGAGATGACATGTTGAAAGATCGTGTTGATAATGTTGGAAAATAGCCAATTTATTGAAAACTGAGGTGTGTTTCATTTACTTGAATATTTAACGACTCCCCACCTCCAGCACAAAAATAGACCATCAGCTACCGTGGGTCAAGCTATGTTTAACTTAAAAACATTTTATAATGAATGTACACAGGTGATTTACAGTGTAAACAATATATTGATAAAATATTATTATGTAATGATCAATGTTGAAAACTGATGGGAAGGTGTTGATGAAAGACTACTGTCCTATCCTATGAGTTGTTCAGTAAAGTATTCAATATTAATGAAATGCGTCTGTTGAATATGTTTTGCATATTTTTTGTGAATATTAATAGTTTAAACAGTTTACAGATAAACTGTAACTGTTTTTATTTTATTTTTTGAATTATGGATTTGCCATTATGCATTTTGGCAGAAAAGGAATAATTTTTTTTTAAAATCATGTTCCATTTTTATTTAAAATTTTCCACCAGACATGTTACAACTAATGATATTTACAGTATAGAATTACCCCCCCCCACCTTCCCCCAAAAAGAAAGAAATCTTGGAAATTTACATATTTTATGAAATATTCCACCCACAAAGGATTATTTAATTCCAAAAATCTCTGCTTTAAGCCAGTATATTGCATGCAACTGATGTCTGGAAATAGAACAGTTTAAAAACATTATGGATAAATGAGTCATAACAAATTTCATTTTTATTTTTATTATTCTGGGAGGGGGGAATTTTTCATCAAAAATCTGTAATATAAAAAATTAACAAACCTAATCCAGTCCAGTCTGGGACCCCTAAATGTAGCAATTTAATGTTTTTAATGTTAAAGAACCTGAGGATTCGCTTCTAATAGCTTCCTATATACATAAGTAACGCTACTTTTCAAAAAGTGTGAGGTAGTGTTTAAGTTACTAGTAATGTTTTGAAATTGGTTGTTTTTAATATATTTAATTTATTTTCATTCAATTACATTTTCACCAAACTAACCATCAAGATGACAATGATGACTATTGTCTAACACACAAGTAAACAGCACTTCATAACTGACTGAATATTTCTGTCTTTGTAAAGCTTATTTTGCAAATATTCAAAATTAAAGTATATAGCACAATAGCTTGATCTGCTTTTTTCTCACCTGTATGCCTCTGCCAAGATATATTTTTGGGATCGACCTTGAAAAACACATTTAAAAATAATAAGGTAATCAGATTTATTTTAAAAATGTAAAACATTATTTTTAAAATTTAATAAAAATTTATATATTAAATAAAATGAAATAAGATGTCAAATTTAAGGGCCTCTCCCTCCAGAACATGGGGGAGGCTTACTTTATAGCTTTAGGCATTTTGTATAGCAAAGATATAATTTGAAAAACAAGCAATTATCGTGCATGCCAAGTACACTCCACCCCAACCCCCTCCGCCCTATATATGTTACTAGGTCGGTTATTTTTATTGCTGTATAATTCTTTCTTGTGCCTCACACCTTATGTAGTTAACGGATATGTATTGGTGGTGTGAGACCAATATTACTTTTACGTTAGAATTATCTGCCTTTAACAATTAGAGAGCGCATGCGTCAATTTCCGCTTCCTGTATGCCATGTAGTTCCTGTTTATTAATTTTTAGAAATAGAGCCTGAAACATTTTTGACAAATATGGTTTCATTTAATTCAGTTAGTTTAACCAACATAAACTGATAACTGTACATGGTTAGTTTACATGATTAAATGTTTGATACCCTGAACAGAGTCCAGTTAATGTTATGAGTGCAAGTTTTACCAGAGTTAAAAGTTTGAATGCAAAACGACGTGATGAGAAAAGCAGGGGCCAGTACCACCAGATTCAAAATGTCAAATCGTCCAGGATTTACGTGTTTGGACAAGATGATATCATCGAAGAAGAAAACACAGAGTTCGAAATGTCAGATTTCCGTTCTAGAAAAGGTGGATCGGTTAAAAATGTAACGGAGCCAAATGAACCAGTCTTCTTTGAAAAACGAATATCGAAAGATGATACACTTCAGAGTCTTGCACTTCGATACTCATGTCCGGTAAAAAGGATTTCCTCTCTTTTTTAATTTTGACTTTTACATTCAGCCCATCCTTTTATACATCTAAAATAGTAACAATTAAGATTTAATAAGATCATAAGTTACCCAAAAATACGAACATCTTTCTGTGCTCAGAAATATTTCCACCAGAACTTCTGCTTATGATTCCAACAATGCTGTCAATGGATTATGTTGATCTGGTTACTATTTAAAAGAATGAAGCTAAGCTAACCCAAACTCTAATTGGAGATAAGAATACAGTTGTTTAGGCAGTTCTGGATCAAATATTTTTGAACTCGTTCACATGCGATCGTATATCAAATTTTATTTTTATTTTAATACAAGAAACAATTACTTACTTTGCTACTATAACAATTAAAACTAATAAAATATGTAGTGTGAAGTCCTGGTCGATCTTTAAAAATATTAATTTTTTGAGGTTGTTGCAGATAATTTGGGTAGTTTCGGATCACGCCACCTATCGATGCTTATAAATAATAAAACAATAATTTTTTTCAAGTGAACATCTTTGCAATATTTTTTTTTATATTTTAACTGCAGGATTCCGTTCCATAAACAAATCCAAAAACTGCAATCAATGTTCGTAAATTAGCTTGATGACCATTGAAAAATGGAGGAATTTACAAAAAAGCATTGAACAGATGGTTTAAAATGTTGTGATTCGGAATTGGCCAAAACAAAACTGTACGATTTCCAGCTGTTTAACATAATATAATTATATTAACAAATAATCATACTCCACTAGTTTATTAAGTACAAAATGTAGTTTATTTGTAGACAATGTTTATTATGAACTGTCACCTATTTTGTCGGTGGTGTAATTTTTTAAAAACACTTTATGGAAAATGTCTAGTCTTGATTGCGTAACTTCATTCAGACGACAGTTTTTGAAGTTCGTGTTTACACATTTATGATGAAATATAGATTATTATTTTTTCAGCACAGCTCATTAATAAAACACTGTAATATAAAAAAAATATAATAACGTTTTTGATCGGTTATTTATTCGACATGTTTACAAGCTGAAAAAGCATTTTGATCCAGAACTACTCAAGATCCGGAACTGCCTAAACAACTGTACATTAATTAATAAAAGAAAAGTTAATACAATGTTAATTAAATTATTTAAAAAAGGGTGGGTGTAAGTATTTATTTTTTGTACTGGGTGATAATTAAATATCTCCAATTAACTGTCAATAATTCAGTATAATTTCTCAGAGAAATCTACATGTAATTAGGTGATCTCCTAATTGTTTACATTCTGGTATGTATGTGCACCTTTAATTTATTAAATGTTTTTATCATTTCAGGTGGCAGAGCTTAAACGCATCAACAACTTAATTCGAGATCAAGACTTTTATGCACTAAGATGTATCAAGGTACCAGTAAAACGATTTGGACTGTTGTCAGAAATTATTGCACAGGAAAAGTCAAATGCTGCAGAGGAAAAAGCACTTACACAACAAAATGGCCTTAAGGAAGAAGTGGAAGAAGAAAGACCACTGCGATTTGACTACGATTCTGATTCCTTGCATGATTTAAGTGATCCAGAAACCCAAACCAAAGTTATCCGGACGATTAGCATCCAAGACAACTTACGCAACCAAAGTAAAGAAGCTGAGGATTTCCTCAGAAACATGGACAAAGATCTTTCAAAAATAATACGACCCACGAGGACTGAAAGGGGTTCCTTGAGTGAAGTGATATCTGTGTTGACTAATAAAAGCATTCAACCCCTACAAACGAGTAAACCACAACACTTGAATGGTGCAGATTATGGTATACGGTGGTGGAGCATTGTACTTGTTATGTTAATTATTGTTTTACTCATTCCAGGAGGTTACTTAATCTATATTTTGTTTTTCAAAGAGTCTTGATGTATTGTTAATTATAAATTTAATATGCATATATATGCATTGTGTCATGGTTTTGTTTGATAACTGATACCTGTGGCATTGCATGTAGCTTTGGAAATTTATGAACAAATCACATTTAAATAAACTTTCAGTTTATAAATATCATGTATGTATGAAAATAAAAGTAGGTTTTGAAAAATTAAATTAGAATCATTATAATGCTGTCAGCTGATACATAATCTAGATATACTATACTTCCTATGTAGGGCTATTTTTTGTGGAAAATCGAGAAAAAACACGTCCAAACATTTCATTTCAAGATTTTATCAACAAAAGTTTTGTTTTATTTTGCGAAAATATTCATCTATGTATAGCTCTGAATCTGAAGATTGCAGCAGTGCTTTTTTACTAGACATGTACAAAGTATAGGGAGAAGCCGATCAGTGTAAAACCACAGGCACAGCATACAATTTTTGAGGTCGTGTCATCCGCACAAAATGTCAGGTTATTTAAAAAATTTACTAAAATCACTTATTCTCCCAAAATGAAAGAAAATAACACAATGAGGAGAAGAAAGTCATGTCTTTCAACATAAACTTATTTTGATATCACAGTGCAAAGATCGCTCTGTTCTGATGAGTTAAAAATTGATAATTTCAGCAAATTATCAGCAGCGTGCATAGCTAGTACGTAGGTATAGTCAACCAAAAATGTTTTTGCAAATATTACAAAAATTTCACACAGATGAAAACGTATAATCTATCTATTAGGATGGGGAGGGGAAAAGGTGTGTATGCTTTGGGAGTTGTTGACAAATAGTGCATATTTTTTTAGTACAAGAAATATATAGATCTTTGTATTATAAGGGTCATTTCATGGTAATGTTTTGTGAAAGATATGTGACATTTTGACACTATAACACAATGTTTTAATGAAAACGTGTATACTTTTCTAACCATGTGTAGCTTAATTAAAGTTAGTAGAAATTACGAGCTGGGAAATGGATTATTTTTGTCCCAGAGTATTTTTAAGTACAGTAAGCTCAACAAACACTAAGATAGCAAAATAGTGTTTTTAAAAAGAAATGGTTTCTTCAACTATTATCAAGACTTACTTTAAAATATTTACAATTATAATAAATTATAATAGTGGACTCAATATTGTAAAACAAATAACATATCATGCCTGTATGGATTATTATAACTATTTTTATTTTACACATGCATCAATACATGCATCTAAGCTACAATACATGCATCTAAGCTACAATACATTCATCTAAGCTACAATACATGCATCTAAGCTACAATACATTCATCTAAGCTACAATACATTATTACAGTTTTTATATGTCTGTTGGTGGTTGGAATTTGGATGTTTATAATTACATTGTACTGTACAATATGTAACAATTCTGGGAATCATTTTGATGATTTGGTATGAACTTTGTGCTAGAAATAATAGAAGGTAACATATATTCTAAAGCTGTAGACATATTCACTTGTGTTCACATCATGTACTTAATAAAAATTTGAATACATCGATATAAAACAGGTGTTCTCAACCTGGGGTAAATTTCACCTGCACAGGGTGTAAATTTGCTCAATGACTGTTTGGTTCCTGTATACCAGTATAAGATATTGATGTTCATAAATAAGTGAAATGACATTGTTACATGTTTGTACTATTATTATTGTTAATTTAACTTTAAAAATAATATTAAAAACAGTATTTTAAAATTGTGCCTTTGTTGGTTGCTTTAGTATGGGATAATTCCATGTCAAATCAATTGAAAAACTGCCTTCATCTCTCAAATTTTTGTAAAAAAACTGTAACGGCTAGAACTCAAATATTTCTGCTGAAAGTAAATGAACTTTGGGCTAAATAGCACAATTTTACAAAAATCTGAGAGATGAAAGCAGATTTTCAGTGGATTTGACATGGAATGACCCTATGGTAGAAGTCTTAAATTCATGAACAAAACAGGATGAAAGTAAATTTACTTTTGCAGGCCATAGGATTTCAAATTTAATGGGAAACACTTTTTTTGTTCTGTGCTTTTGGATCATGGGAACCCATCGGAAACTTTATTTTAGATAATCCAAAATAACGCTGCAGTGAAATGAAGATCATGAGAAACAAAATTTAGTTTCCGTGATTTTGTCGACACTGTACTGACATATTACTGCTAACGATCATTACCATGAAATCCTGTGGCCTGTTTTTGAAATGTTGCAAGGGGTAAATGGGGTGAAAAAGGTTGGGAATCCCAGATATAATGATAATGTATCCTAAATATCAGATTTTGGTCATTCCATATAAAAAAAATTCACGCCTGACCCCTTCTAAATCACCTGATTTCTTTTGTACATTAACTATGATATATTTAATGAATCTATGACAGATTTGAACTTATGAATATCTTCAGAGTTATGGCCTCTTGAAGTGCATGGGGGTTGTGTAAAATATGACGATTTTTATTTTGCATTAAATTTTCAGTCATTTTTAGCTGAACAAAATTGATATTTTAGCTGGAGATTGTGAGAAATGTTAGGCATGTATAATAAATCTGATTGCGGTTTTGAACACAACTCCAATGCCTCTTTGAGCCCTGAATGTTTCATGTGGCTAGCACCTTCAGTTATGACGTTATGAGAGCTCGAAAATGTAACGAGAAATAAAATAGTCATATTTTACACTACCCCAAGGTACTTCAAGGGGCCATAACTCTGAAGATATTCATAGTATAAAGTTAACATTTTGCATAGCTTCATCAAATATATTATAGTTAATGTACAAAAAAGATCAGGTGATTCTGAGGGGGTCAGGCATGAAGCACTGAACTATTGGTTCAAAGTATATAATTTGTCATTACATTTTAAATACAAATATGGCTTCATATAGCATTAATACTGCTAATAGCTACAACATACCATGCACACATTCTCCATCAGTATTAAACAAACACTACAAGTGTCATCTAATGGTAAATATTTACATTATACATGTGTGTATATAAATATTTTTCTGATATTTGTGCATAGTAAAAAGTGATGTCGTGTTTTTTCAGACACCTAAATCAGGTGTCTGACCTACAAAATTGAGTGAACCATTCATTTTTATTCAATATTTAATTTTTATTTTAACATTTTGATTATTATTATTTTTTTTACAATATCTGAAATTGGTAGATAATGAATTATAAAAAAAAAAATTACGGAATGAGAATGTCTTACCAATCATAGCTATATTTTGTTCAGTATGATCCTGGAAACATCTTTATTTTCTTTTAGGCCTAAAGTGCCATGGCACTTCACTTGTTTTAATGTTGTCATATTTATGTTGAATATGCTTTCTGTTTTTAATAAACCATTACTAGTGCTTGGTGAGGTATATTTGCAATGATTAAAATTATATATAACAGGCTATTCAATAACATATTTTATTAATCAAACAAACTAATGCATCCACAGCAGTTTAAAAATCATATTATTCTGTGTCATTTGCTGTTAGTTGTCACTGATACTTGTGTTTTACTTTCACTTTAGCTATATTGAATTCCCAAGTTATTGCAATGCTATATCCCCAGAAAAAAAACCAAACAACATAATCTTTTGATGAATGAAGTTTTAATACAGAATTGAATAATTCGACATTGTGCAAAAGGTTATATTCATTTTGTACCAGGTTTGTCTACCACTCATGTCGGCATAATAAAGTCATGATTTTTACAAGTTACATATTCATCAAAACTGATTATTGCGACAATTAATGGGTGAAACAGTTATCACACTTAAGAAATATGATTGAAGTTATTTTGTTTCAATTCAGCTGATAACAAAGTGGTTGTCAGTATGTGGCAATGACATCACATGCTTTGCCTTTGTCGATTTATGGCATGTTTCAACCACTTTTTATAAAAAAAAACCTACATGTACATTTAGAGAGTCGTCATTATGAAATTCCAAAATGGCAAGATAACATTTTTTATAGAAATGTAAAAAAAAATAGGGGTGTATTGTATGTTGTGTTTTATTGGTAAAAAAATGTTAAATTATTGAAAAGTCACTATTATAAATTTAATTTATATAGTAATTATTTTAATCTGATCCTTTAACAGGATAGATTATCTTTCCATTATATTCAGTTATGTTATATAATTTTAATATGGTGTACTGTATTGATGCTGGTTCATTGATGTGATGTTAAAATGTATTATATGATACACATGTAACTACTGTAAATAAAATAATTTTTGATGAAAACAGTTATTGTATAATGTACATTGACCAAATGCATCTTTATTATTTTTTCTTTATTATTATTATTATTGATTTTTTCAAAAAATAAATAGAGACAAAATTAATGCTTAGGCTATAACAGAGAAACTGAACTTCACAAAATCCTTGACATTTATGAAGTTTCCAAGCAGCGTATAATTATAATTACATGTATAACATGTTTTTGGAAAAATTGCTTTCAAAATGGTTTTCATGTAATAACTCAAACTTTAAAGTTTCATTCTTGAATGTGCATTATACTTCATGGTATTACATCACTACTGATCTTGACCCTTTAAATGTAGCAAATCCAGTACCATCTAAGTTTAATATGAAAATAGTCCTGCTAAGAAAGAGATCTGGGTCTTGGGTGATTTCATATCAAAATTGACCAAATTAATGAACCTCTAAAAACATGTTTGACATTATCTTCAAAACTACACATGAAAATATCAAATTAGGTGTTACACAGTCATATTTGTACTGTCACTTACTGCAGTCATAACACATTTAATGATTTTACTTTTGAGGATTTATCAAATTCTTCCTGATGTGATGGAAAGAGTTGTTTTTATGAGGTGCCAAGTGTAAAAAAATTATTTAAGCTATTTTAACCCTTTTTCTGCACATTTAAGTTATATATGTGTTTATATAATAAATAAAATATGTACCAAATATTTATTAAATCTCTGCAATATATATTAAATATTTCCGACATATATTAAATATTTTCAACATATAATAAATGTCATTTAGATAAATCATATCGTTTTTAACTACATCATATATATTATATAGCATTTAGCTAAATGGTATTTATTAAATATCTACAATATTTATTAAATAAATTTTTTTAAATTGAATCTCTGCAATATTTATTAAATATTTATAAAATATATTAAATATCTTCAACATATATTAAATGACATTTAGCTAAATCATATATAATATATCGTATTTAACTAAATCATATATATTATATAGCATTTAGCTAAATCGTATTTAGCCCCTCTCATGTATAATCATATTATATCGTATTTAGCCTCGCAGTACATCTATATGGCGTGCGTAGACCGTGATGGCTCTGCTATGGGCAGATCCATCGTACTATATTTTGGAAGATATGCACTCTACACCCCCATACGCGGATGCAGGATTTCTGAAAGGTGGGGGGTCCAAATGTGATCACTGATGAGTGAATAGAACTGGGGAAAAAGAGGTTAATTTTCACATCCTTCCACTCGGAAAATGGTTTTTAAAAAACTATATACGAGAAAATGGGGGAAGTCCGGACCACTGGATCCGCTACTGCATCCCACCCCCACCCCAACATCTCCTTTGCGTAGCTAGGCAATGTCGAGCATGCATGTGCAACATAATTTAATATTAACGATAAGTGCGCCCCCTTCACCCCGCCCCCGTCCTGACAGTGGGTCCTGTGGGTGTAATTCGACCTATGCTTAAAAGACTTGAACACGACCCAAATTTAAACATGAAAAGGACTGTGTAATTTATATACACAACACATGTGATAGACGTCAACATCTCGAATGCGGAAATGCCAAGTTCACAGCACGTGGCATACTCTGAGCACGTGGTGTTTATCGTAACCTATTTATAGCGCTATTTTTAGCTTGACCGTTGGAAAATTTTGTTTTCACTTTTGTTAATTACAAGCGATTTTTTATATTCTAATCAACATGAAATGAATATTTGGCACTATAATTTGACAGAAAATGTACATATAACGATTAATTTTCGATTTATAATTCATACGCTTTATTGATAGTGACGTGACGTAAACCGGTTATGTAGGCGAAATGTGTTATGCGCGTCTGTATATAGATCCCATTTTTGATGTTTAATTAAAAAACAAAAAAAACAGCAGGACAAAACTTTGGAAACTTTTGGATGTGAGTAATATAGTAATAACTAAATAAGAAACTGATCAAATGTTTTAGTGCCGCGATGGGTGGAACGAAACTTCACGTTTTTCAGCTCAGCGTACGGCCTATAATCATTCCTCGTTATATCAACCATACCACCAGATGTCTTGCAGATTTTGTTTTTCCATTCTGTAGCTTGAACTGCTGGTACTTCGTTGAAGTTGTCGCGCTCAATCTTTACACACGTCAATCAACGACGTTAAAAAGTATGGTCTAACTAGACTAATGTCTCCTAAAGAAATGAGGTAACTACTACTTTCACCTCAAATATGACCTTGACCATCACCAATTCACTTTTGTATGTAGAGCGAGTAATTGAGCATCAACATATTTCAAAATCTAAAGAATATTTTGAGTAGTTCCAATGCCGTTGAAAATAAATCCTTATTTTAAGGGAATTTCTGTTTTGCTCCCATTCAACTTCAGCTACCATAACTATGGTATCGAAACTAATTATGAATCTCTAAATGGAATTTTTTATATGTCCCTAACACTGAGTAACAACCATTTCCTCCTGGCTTGTACATTTATCATATTGCAAGAAATGATAGGAGGTATAAATGGGAATTTTTGCAAAGTTTTAAAGTTTGAGCTTAAACTTTATGACCTTGACCTTGACCAAGGTCAACCAATTTTAGTAAGACACAATATATCAGTTAGAGTATTCAGCATGCAAAGTATGAAACCTGTACCTGTAATAGGTTTAGAATTATCAATAAAATACATTACATTTGCTGAAGCATATTGTTTTGCACACACTCACTTTTAACTGCAGAAACAATGGACACAAAAATAACTGTGAATCTCTTAATAGCATTTTTACAAGTCCCAAGAAGTACCGAATACTGAGTAGCAACAATTTGCTCCTGTCTTGTATGGTTGTCATGTGACAAAAAACGATATGCAGTATAAATACAAAAGTGGAGACAAAAATAGTTAATGTGACGAAGACGTGTGGCGATTTTTTACAAGCTTTTTTTTTAATGATAACGTTCTTGTGACATTTGTTAAAACTCAAACAAATAAAACTGAAAGCGTGTGAGCAGTAACCGAAACTAATGACAGTGTTACTCTGTAATCCAATCACAGGAACAGTAGTATAAACACTTAATCCCACATCAGACAATAAACCACACTGCATATTGTCAGACCGCTTGGCATTTGACTGTATTCATTTTTGTTTTTTTACTTGCTCTTAGGGTAAAATAAAGGAATCAGTAATAATCTGGCTTAACAATGCCATCCAACTGTCTACATCGATAGTGCAGTTTTCCTGTGTTAACACTACAAATGATGCAATAAGAAATTATGATACGTATCGCGCAGATTAAAAAAAAAAAAAAATTGACAATGCCAGTTACCTCTAAAGACTGTGAAAGTCTTTTTTTTCCAGAAAGAACACAATTAAGACAATGTTGAGAAATTCCCTTTTGGTTAGTAATTTGTATGAGCCAAATGACCAATCAGGAATGAATTTCCATACCGCTTTTAAAAATTGGGCTGGAGATAAACGTCGTATATTTTAAATATATGGAAACTAATAGCAAAATACCTCTACTGGAAATGGACAATCTCAATATAACCAAATAATATATAATATAATATACAAATTAGTTACCTAGTTAACTATTATCATGCGTATTTTCCAGCATTTTGGTGATATTTTTTTAGATGAATTTGCGTGAAATATGTATATATATATGTACACTGTTCTTGATGCAATAAATTTAAAACTATGCAAAAAATGTGTCTACAAAATTATGAACGTGGCGATTTTTAAAACTCACTGTCACGACAAATATATAATTTTATCTCGCCTCCATGTAAAATTCTTTAATCCCTTTGGTTGTTTGCCGATTGACAAATACCCTTATTTCCCTGTGGGCGGAGTCAATTTTTCTTATACCCCGTCTGAAATGTTCAACAATTTACTGCCACCCCAATTATATTAAAAACAAACTTCTTAATCAATTAAGTATATTTGCCGACACAAATACCGATTAACTAACACGAGTAGCGAATTCTATTTATCCAATAATTC
>JAULBS010116947.1:0-14533 GCA_032355785.1 Symmetromphalus regularis | reverse complement strand
CTAGTATATAGTAGTAGCGGATCCAGGGGGCACTACAGGGTCAGGATTCCCCGCCCCATTTTTAGATTAAAAAAAAAAAAATCTTTTTTCAGATTGGAAGGACGTGAAAATGAACCATTTTCCCCATTTCTATTTCCCCTGGATCCGCTACTACTATATACTAGTATACGGTGGCTGTGTATATGGTGACTCATGAATAATACATGTTACAAGGCCAGTTTGGTCAATAACAGTATGATATAACTAATGACTTAATACAAATAATTAAGTCTTATTTTTTAAAATACCGAACCCTCCATGTTTGTTAATTTTATTGTTAGTCTCTCCCAACTCTGTAGAGTGGCTCGTTACTACTTTACTATCTATGATTACTTTTTATGTTGTAATGAGGAGATACTTTAATAAACTGTGTTCAAGGGTGAAAATCCGTACCTGAAAGTGGGGGAGGGGGGGGGAAGGAACATCCTTCTTGTCCAAAACGTGGTGGGGGCGGACATCCCTCTGCCCCCCCTTCAGCACCCCCCACCAGGTTTAAAGCCTGCCTGCCTCTCTGCCTGTCTACCACAGCCTTTGATATAGGCTACAGTCGCGAGGTACTGGTTAGACATTCGCAAAAATAAATCCAGTCAGAGAATGAGTGGTGAACTGACGAGATGTTTACGTAACGATACTTTACATCATTAATCATTTGCTACGAGGTGTAAAAATGACAAGATAAGAAACCTTCTGCCGCCACAAGACAGCACTTTTTGATTTAGATTAACAGAAACGTTTCTCTCCCCTCGCCCATGATCTAGATAGCAGTGTACATCATTCTCCAGCCAAACGGCTGTGGGTTGTTTTTCTGATGTAATTTTCCAGGCGATATCTCTTGAATCGGGGGTGGGGATAATGTAGATAGTTCAGTACTGGCCACAATAAGAATGCGTAGTATATATTTTTATCCGATGCAATGTGAATTAAGCCAGGAATGCTGTTGTTTTTTGTTGTTGTTTAATGGAACCACTAGAGCACATTGATTTATTAATCATCAGCTACTAGATGTCAAACATTTGGTAATTTTTACACGTAGTCATCAAATGAAACTACATTTTTCAATTAGCAGCAAGGTATGTTTTATATGTACTTTCCCACAGACAAGAAAACATATGCCACGGTTTCAGATAATTATACTAGACACAGGGGCACTTGTTCCTAAGATACCATGTATAATAATTATTTTTAATTGTTTAGCTTCTAATTTTACTCTTTCATAGCTCAATAATCATGGGTTTTGTACAGTCTTCGTGTATAGTAAGTTCACAATCATCAGCCTATGTACATTTTTTTAACGTAAAACAGTTCCTACAGATAAAACAGTCTTTGATAAACAAGTTTTGGCATACTCACAATGTTTTTAAATGGACCGTTACAAATAAATATTAGGAAGCTGATAACACTCTTTAAAAATAAAGAATGGGGAGAATCATGAACATTTGTAATTGGCCAAGTCTGCAGTATTTGTGCATATCTATGCATGGTCAAGGCGTTCCATAATGTTATTAACGAGGCATAATGATAGATAACACTCTCCTTTTAATTTAACAAGTCAACGTGACATTTGTACAACAAAATAATCCACTCAGAAATCGATTCTGCTGGCACCATCGTCTTCCTTAGAAAATGTAAGGTAATACCTGGAAGTTTTTAATATAATTTCCATACCATTTCTTGTTTTTATTTACTTTATAAGAACTCCACTAGAGCAAAGTGACTTATTTATTAATTGTCAGCTACTGAATGTCAACCATTTGATAATTCTGATACCCACTAATTTTTTTATAAAAGGATCTTTTATATGCACTTTCTCACGGACAGAACAGCACATAACATTGAAACTAATAAACCAAATGTGAGACCAGCTATATGGTGCCTGTTAGTAAATATCTGATGACAAAAGTGTATTCAATACTCACCTCAAATGAACCAAACACTATGTCCGATGAACACACTACTAATAGTAACAACGAAACCATAAAATTGACAATGTGAAGGAAATTATTAATGTCCAAGCTTGACATGTTTTTGGATTCATCAAACTGAGTAAATTACAGTATGGTACTTGTTTTTTTTTCTCCATTTTAGACATTAGTAAAGTAGTGTTATAGAATGGCTTGTTAGAAATTAGTTATAGAATACCCTTTACTGATAATTGTTTTATTTTATTATTAATTTTTTTTAAATAGATCACCACATCATAAACTGTGTCCTGACATCAGTGTCCTGACATCCAATAGCAGATGATTAGTAAATCAATGTGTTCTAGTAGTAGTTAAAAAATAAAATAAAAATCATTGACAAGAACAAACTACATGAATAGGGAAACAATTTTCTTTTCTCAAAACAGAATTTATTTTCACATTCAAACAGAAATGTATTGCATAAAAGTCATGCTATCACATACATGTGCCATTAGACATTAGGATGCACCGTTTATGTAAAATATGCACCAATGAACAGATCCTTTCATTTGTGTTGCAACATTGTTACATTGTATCAAAGTAATCTGAATTAGTCAATAATAATCTGAAACTACCCAAAATAACAAAATGTGGCCTTTTGAGACAGGTGTCTGCATCATACAACTTATTTTGTATTAAATTAGCTGATTTGGAAGACCAGTAAGGTGACCCGTTAAGAAAGGTGGCTGCTCAATACAGGTGGCTTCCTTATTAACATATTTGCATGCAGTTGCAAGAATATTTAAAAATCCTTAATTACCAGTTATGAAAAATTAACATAGACTTTCATTAATACAACTATGATGTGAAAGTGATGAAATACAAATACAACAACCAACATTAGATGATAATAATGCCAAATCATTCTTTTACACATATGTGAATAGACACTGCTGATACAATACAGCAAATAATAAAATCATGACAACGTAAATAAAGTTGACACAAGTGAGTGTTGTAGGGTTAACCTTTTTACCAGGATGCCAAGTGAGAGTACATTCCACCCCTTAGTGATTTTATCCACCAAACCTGGTCAGAACACAATATTTAGATATTTGATATACTGTAAGCATTATTGTAAGTAATGTGTAACTAAATCACAATCATGGCCAACTGTTTATTTTCTCTATTGCACACGATTCATGAAAATCCCTGGAATATAATCCTGAAACCCTATTAGTATTATGACCTACTATTATATACAAATAACATGCCTGATAAATGTCAAAATGGCTTTGGAAGACCGATGTCACCCCTCATGATGATGGTGGTGGTTGATGGTTGTATTTATTTTCGTGCTTATATCCAATAAAGGTTCAAGAACACTGTCCTGGGTACACAACTCAGGTTCCTGTGCTATCTGTCCAGGACAGAGGTTAATGTTAGTAGGAGACACGATGATAAGTAGAAGACCTTTTACATGACCATGCACTCTGTACAGACGACGATGACTGTGCATGTGTGGAAGCTACCAGTACCACATTTGCTCTTCCTCTCCATTAAACTGTGTTCAGTACAAAACTGCTAGCTAGACTAGGTTTTTCACTTCATGATAAACAAATTGAGAACGTTTGGAGCCAGTGAAATTGCTACGTAGTGAATAGTGACTGTTTATGCTAGCCTGTCCTGAACACAAAGCTAATGCATTAACAGCACATGCATTCATGCATAGACAAAAAAAGAAAGCAAGGAATTGTTTTTGATTTTTTTTTTTGCGGAGAATTACCATGCCTGCTTTTAAAGACGGATATTCTGAAGCAAACATTCTAGCAACTGACTACATGAGATCAGGCAATCTTCACTTTGTTATTACATGGCCATAACTACATTAAGGCATATGCCTCATATTGAAGATTTTTTTTATATACAAAGACCCTTGCCCAATTAAGTCTTTTTGACTCATTTAAAAAAAAAAGTCTAGTTTCAGCATTATACATGGCACGTAGATCATACTTAGTTGTTAAGCTGGTCTAATCTGTTGGTCTGATTCAAGTTGTAATATTTTGGCAAAATGAGATATTTCCGATCATAAAAAGCAACTTTTCAACATTTTATCAAACATAATAACAACAGGTCATCATAATTCTAATAAAGTTTTCGGGTTTTCATTCTAGGAATTATCATGAATAACATGTGACAAGAAAAAACTAAGATGCACATAATTTTAGTGTGTACTTCACTAATACGTGGCAATAAGCTCAAAACATATAACGAGGAACAAGTCGGATTGTCGAGTTTAAACAAGGGAACAGGGCTGATACTCTATTCTCAGAGCTTTGTGCATTTTCCAATACTCTGACATGCACTATTTCCATTATTACCAAGCAGTAACGACGTCTTGCACAAAATGGGACAATAAACAAAGTTTTTTTTCTACAGATATCACCGTCCGACTTTTCCGAGACGACTGTCTGTTTTTGGATTAGCCGTAATGGCTTGCACGGCAACAATAGCCACGTTGATTTGTGTCTGCAGCTCTCGCAGTTCCTTTATGTGAAGCAGTCGTAAGATTTTAGCCGCTTCATTCATGATGTAATCTGAAAGTGAAAATGTATAATGGCTGACCAAAATGTAAACATTATTACTTAGTAAACTGGCAGATCGTTATGCAATAGAAAACGTTCTCCTATTTGTATTTTAAGTTCAATAAAAACACAGATGATTAACTATCATGTTATCTGCAGTGGTTGGTTAAGGAAAATTCAAAAATGTTTGTTTTTTGTTTAATGACACCATTATGGCATACCAATTTATTAATCATCAGCTACTGGATGTCAAACATTTGGAAATTTCTCCCAATAGAATATGTATTTTTTGTGCTGGAGGTCATTAATCATACAACCAATACATTTGGCAATTTTGACTTGTAGTCAGAAGGAGCCAGTCACATTTTTGTATTAGCAGCTAGAGATCATTTACATGCACTTTCCCTCAGAGAAGAAAATACATACTATAACAGGTTGGTTGGTAGTATTTATTTTCGTGCTTATATCCAATTAAGGTTCAAGCATGCTGCCCTGGGCACTCAACTCAGGTTCCTGTGCTGTCTGTCCAGGACAGAGGTTAGTGTTAGTAGGAGGCACGAAACCCACTGCTTTTCTATAAATAGCAAGGGATCTTTTATATGCACTATCCCAGACAGAATAGGACATACCACAGCCTTATTAAACCAGTTGTGGACCAGTGGTCGGTGTAAGTGGTACACACCTACCCACTGAGCCTTGCGGAGCACTCACTCTGGGCTGGAGCGGATACTGAGATTAAAAATCCCATGCCTAGACTGAGATTTGATCTCAGTACCTACCAGCCTCGAGTCCGATAGCTTAACCACTGCGCCACGGAGGTCGGTACTATATCATGGCCTTTGATACACCGGTTAAGTGGTACTAGTTGGGATAGGAATAAACCCACTCAGAGACCGAGTCCACCATGGGAGTTCGATTCTATGACCAAAGCAACTCAGGTTCATGTTTTACTGACTGAGCTAGATCCCATATGTTATACAGTAAATTTAAAATATTTCACTTTGTTAAAAGTTGAGTAAAGGTAGACTAGCTAACAATAAAAAAAGTAACATGCCAAGAAGTACAAAGAAAATAATTAGGTTAATGCAGACTTTAACAAATCTAAGCTGCAAGGTTATAAGACATGAATTAAAATAGAAATATACACAGTAAATTAACTGCAAATTAATTGTCAAATATATTTTTGTACTTTTGTTCAGCATAAGATTAAAAATGACATGTTTTTGAAAATATTATGCACATAAAATTTTATTTGAAGGAAACTGTTGAGAAGAATGCTGAAGCTGCAAAAATTGTATGGAACAATACAGTGCTTCACTGTGGCTGGTTATGATATCATGAATTAACTACACTGGTTTCCATTTCAGTATCTGGAGTAATTTCCATTGGACTGCATAACAGCAGCAACCCTTTTCATTAAAATTAATTCGAGAACATGCTTGTCCTTTCGTATTTCTGTACAACATTTAATGGTGGGGAAAAAATTGGATTTTTTTAATGACACTCCAGTATTTTGGTTAAGTATCAAAAGCATGGTATTTCTGTGACATGATTCACATAGGAAACCCACTACTTCTGCATAAGCTACTCTTTTGGGTTAATAGCAAAGGATCTTTTATATGCTTCTTCTTACAGATAGGATAGTACATAACACAACCTTTATTACAGCACTGTGTTCACTAGCGGGAATGGGAAATGGCTTAAGTGGAGGGGATTTATCCATCGACCACTCATCAAATTTCAGATGGTCTCTCTATTAGTGGAAGGACAGCCCGACATACTAACATATCAAATTAACTTACCTACCTTTTACAAAAGACATGGGACAAATATCACATTATATCTTGATATGAATTACTATTAATAAAAAGTACATACCTCCGGCATCAAAACCCAGCTCAATTTTATCAATAGGAATCTCTGGACGCTAAACAAAAAGAAAATAGTAGTAGTAAAAAACAAAATTTTATTTGAGCAAAAAATTACTTGCAGAAACTGTCAATCATGTGACATACTTCCATATTAACATTACAGTTAATAGTCTTTGAATTGAAAAATCTTTATCTTACATCTCAAATATTTTCTGACAAAATAATGTGACCTTGAAATTGTTTGATTGGTTATAATCTTAAACTGATTCTCTTCAAAGTAAATTAGAAAAGACTTGCTAACTTTAAACATTTTCTTAGAGATACCGTAACTCAGATTTTGTTTCTATTATGCTACATGCATTACATTTTCATGGAATGGGCAATTATCACATGGAACATAGCTTTAATAAAAAAAAATTAAAAGTCATGGGCTATTAAAACTGCAAGAAAGATCATTTTGTTCTCGTTGTGACTCATGCAAGTTTTATTTTACATCACCCCTTTTTCATTTGTGATAACTTACGAGAAGGCAGTTTCATGTTCAATATGAGTTAATTGTCTGTCCCTTTATTTTAAGTTGTTGGTATTTAACTATGAAACTGATCAGTAAATGAATAATTATCATTGTTAACTTTACTTCAAATGGGTTATTTAAAATAATACATTTCAGTTCGGACAAGCCTGTCTGGATGCAGATTTCCCTAAAGACTGGAAATTTGAACATCTTGGCATCCCCATACAAATGACATGCAGTAGATGAAATTTTACACAGTGTCAGCATAACATTTTACAAGTAAATCAGCATCAGAAAACTTCCAAAGTCATAGTGTACCAGGTAGTTGAAAAAAGATGGGGGGAAAAAGATGTACTAGTCAAGGAAAAATTAAGCTTAAAATGGCTTACCTTTTTTTCTTTAGATGATGAATATGCTGCAACTGCTTCTTTGGATAGTTTTTCTTTCACAAGTAGACATATTGCCTGCATCGAACAGAACAACTTGTATTTTGAAAGTAAAGCAATTGGGATAAATAATGAAACATGGTGAAAATTTTAATAGGACAAATACATTGAACTTGTATTGTTTTCAGTAAAACTGCTACAAAAAGTTTTGAAATGGGACTCTAACCTGAGAATGACAATTATGTGTTAAAAGACATTGCTGAAATGTTTAAGAGTCCAATACTCTCTGTATCATGTAGGATAGTATCATTCTCTACTTATATAGCATGAGTCGATCTCTGCAGATGATGTGCCTACCTTAAGTTGCTGTAGGTGGTCTGGGTGAGGAGGTATCTGCAGCATCATACACAGTGATGTAACACCAGCCTTGAAATTGGGATCATCAACTAAAAATACAAAAACATAACACATTCTGACCATCTTCTTATTCTTCTTATTACCCACATGGCTCAACATATCTTGGTACAAAGTGTTACATCCTAGTACTATGTCATATTGGTACGTAACACTTTTGACATCATATAAAGTGATATTATTTCACATAGTTTGTTTCCAAAAAAGGAAAACGATTGGTTTCATTTTTGTTGTTGTTAGAGTTTTTTTCAAATTTAACTTAAAATTGAGAATTGGTAATAAATAGGATATTAAATTCGCATTATGTTTATGTCCCTCGTGAAATAATTTTCATTGTCACTCGCTAAAGCTTGTGACATCTGAAAATTATTTCACTCGGGACATAAACATGATATGAAATGGAAACCCTTTTAATATCCTATAAATATCAGTTAGTTCATCACATCACTTAGATCTTTACATCAATCAGTTCTTCACATCACCTAGTTCTTCACTTCACCTAGTTCACATCACTTCACCTAGTTCACATCACTGAGTTCTTCACATCACTGAGTTCTTCACATCACTGAGTTCTTCACATCACTGAGTTCTTCACATCACTTAGAGTTCTTCACATCACTTAGAGTTCTCCACATCACTGAGTTCTTCACATCATTCAGTTCTTCACATAACATCACTTTGACATTTTACAATCTTACTTTAAATAAACATTTTTAAAAATAGTTTTACGTTAGATTATAAGAAAGATGTAAATATGAAAACAATAAGTAACAAGGAGCTAGACATGCCTAGATGAATACAGAACATCCAAGATGGACCTCAAACAAATACTTACAGTTCAGACAGTCCAAAGGATTAGATGAATGTCCAGACACACCTGTTCGACTTGTATGTACACTTTCTGGAGTGACTGCCTTGTACTTTTCCACTGAAAGTAAATTATTATGCAATACCGATATTCTAAACAAGGATATGAAATTGTTTCACTACTTAACACAGTGGAATCCATCTTTAAATGTATGATTTAAAACAAGTGAATAGACTAAAACTAAATG
Source organism: Symmetromphalus regularis (assembly GCA_032355785.1). Taxonomy (NCBI): domain Eukaryota; kingdom Metazoa; phylum Mollusca; class Gastropoda; order Neomphalida; family Neomphalidae; genus Symmetromphalus; species Symmetromphalus regularis. The sequence continues at coordinate 5,768 of JAULBS010116947.1, read as the reverse complement.
CAGATTTTTAATTACAGTTTACAAAAGGATAAAGCATTCCATTTTCAAGTTATTTTGTTTAATTTTTTGGTTGTTAAATTGACTTTTAATTTACAGATATTTCAAATATTTTACCCAATAAAAAGCAATATTGAGGTTATTTATACTTTTGCCCAAATTTACACAATATGGAGCACCTCCATAGTTCACTCTTATCACAGCTGCAGATCTCCACTAGACAAACATGTATTACTGTAATCTTATTTTGGTCAAGATTCTCTCTACCCAGCTGAAGGGAGATAATTCATGAACTGGCTGTTTCTAAATAATCTTATTTTATTCAAAAGAAAGGAAAGGTTATTTAACCACACCCCAGCAAGTTGTATATTCAGCAGCTGTTGAGTATCAGACAAATGGTTTTTTGCAACTCATGGTCTTTAGAGGAAATCCACAACTGCCACTCAGCAGCAAAGAATCTTTGATATGTGTTTTTCCACAGAAAAGACAGCACACACTATGGCTTTTAATAAACCAGTTAGAGACCACTACCAGTTTCCATTAGAAAGGGGGGTTCTGGGGGTACTGACCGAGACATTTTTTTTGATTTTGGAGGCTCGGAAATGAATTCTAAACCACTCTGACGTACATTAGCGATGTTCTCACCACAAGAATGGAAATATCTGCATCAAAAAAAAATTATCCCAACAATTGGAGGGTACAGCCATACTCCCAGAAAATTTACCCTCTGGCAAAAAATGCCTACCCACTGGAATTTGATCCCAGTACCTATCAGCTGCCAATCCAAGAGCTTAACCACTAAACAACTGGGGCCAGTCATATTTCATTCAAGCATTACACATGTTCAAAGTCTTATTTACCATTGTCACCATATTCCAGCCGAACGGCATAACCCAACAACCAGTCTATGAGAGCAGATTTATCGTCAACTTTCCATGGACAATTCAGTTGTTTCAAATACTGTGGGAAAAAAATAATCTTTAAATATTACACAAAGTCTATATACCAACAAATATTCAGTTATATATTTATTTAATAACACCCCCAGCACTAAAGTAAAGGTTGGCTATTGGGGGTCACACTATTTGTAATTCAAAAGTTTATCCTAAAGCTTTACATATTTTCTTAATTTTGAGCTTTTAAACTTATTCCAGTTTAATGAAGATGTGATGCAAATTCCTTTAATAGTTAAATTAAATGCATAGTCCCATGGACCCTTGACCTAATTCATTTTCAAACAAAGAATTAATATCAAATATAAACATTTGATTTGTCCATAGAAATACTTCATTCAGCAACTTACATAACCACCGCATCTCGCTTATTATCAACATTTTAAAAAATAATAATGAATTATGCTCAGTAACTGATAAATAAAAAGAAGAAAAAAATTAAGTTTTTTTTTCCATTGAAGGTGTGACGTAAATATTTCGAGTCATGTGACGGGTATTTCCCCACTAGCCATTATTTTGAAACATCTAATATTTTTGTAGTGGCAAAAACAATTTGCACAAATTTATTTTACCACACGACTAGTTCCGATCAAGAAATTTGAAATTTTCAAAAGTGAAAAAAAAAATGATCGACTCTACATGGAATTCCCTATATCATGGTTCAGTTAAAACATCTTGCGTGATATGAATGTGGTATCTAGTATCACAAATGCATGTAAGTTTCATTCGTAATCAATATTTAGACCACAAATCCCCTTAAATTCCATTGTACAATGCCTAAATGTTATGATTTTTTACCATAGAAGATTTTTTGAAAAAAACAGTAAGCAACTAAAGTACTATAACTAGCGATGCCTTACATTTTCCAAGGCTGTTGTCCACTGAGGACTCTGGGTGTCTCTTAGTGGTGTCCTGTCTTCTATCTTGTAGTGCCTTATCTTCTGATCCTCCAGCCACAAAACCATGTTACGAAATTGATTTTCGTCTGCCGAATACAAAACACAAAATCATGTTACAAAAATGGATTTTCATCTGCAGAATAAAAAATTAAAAAAAACATGTTAAAAAACTGATTTTGATCTGCACAACACAAAACCATGTAAAAAGAGAAAACTACTTTCCCATCCAGAACTAAAAAAACAAAACAAAATAACATCTGCAAAACACAAAAAACATGTTATGAAATTAATTTTCATCTACAAATCCACAATAAAATAAACTGCCATCATAAAACCATAATTACTCCGTATATAATTATATGTATTTTCTTTTATCAACAAATGCAATAAATATTTTTTTATTTTTTTAAAAGTAATTCAGAAAAGGGGTCAAAATGGTCCTAAACGCATTAACAGACAATAACACACTCTTCAGTTTACAAATAGTGCGAATGTTGGTTTTGTACGAAAACACGTAAAATGAAGTTATAAACGATATATTTTATTAATTATTACCTGACACATTGAAGCTATCGGGCTGTTGATAATTTAATGCAAGTAACTTTCTTTTATACATTTGTCTGTTAAATAAATGTTTTTTTTTCGAACAAACAGTAAAATAAAATGATATGCTATTTAACACCAAACACACAACGTGTAAAATAAACTCAACGAACGACAACTCCGAATGACGGCCAAACTACATTCGGAACATCTCGGTAACATTCGGAACATCTTAGACAAGAGAATTCTGCAACTCGGACTCGTACCAAAAATTTTGCAGATTATCATACATTTATGTAAAGCAAAATTAATATTCATTTAAAGAACAACAAGAGCTAAAATGCAGCTAAATTCTAGTTGAACCAGATGTACATTCTTCAAAAGATATATACACGTTCAACAAAGAATGAGTACAATTATTTTTAAAATAAAAGGTTAATTTTAAGACAGTTTATTTCGAAATTCCATTATTATAAATTGCGTCTAAGGAACATACATTAGGCTTATAGCCGTTTAAGTATATGGTAGGGGAGACTGAATAGTGGCGTCATTTGAAGGGAGTCTACAACATTAAAAATATTGTCACAAAACAGGCGTCGCAGATTATTGGGGGGGGGGGGGGAGGCGTGCAACCCTTCAGCGCTAACCCTGATACATAATTAAATTTTATTTTGAAAAACAAGTAAAAAAGAAGAATGAAAAACGACTCACAAGAAAAAGATTATTATTTGTTTTAAAACAAACAATTAATATTATTATTATTTAATTATTAAAATGAATGAGTATTTTCACATAATTATAAATACTGACATATTAGTCCCGACCATCCGAACGGACTCGCTTATTGGACTACCGATATATAATCATAAATATTGACATTTAAATAGTTATAAAACCTTTCTCTCTGAGTAAAGTTAAAGTAAAGTTTGTTTTATTTAAAATAAAAGACCTCTAAAGCACATTAACTTTTATCTTATCATCTGACATATTTATTTAAAGGAAACCCACTGCCGCCACATATGCTACTTTTCCCGAAAAGCAGCAAGGAGTCTTTTATATGCACGGTCCCACAGACAGGGCAGCACATACCACGGCCTTTGATGAACCAGATGTGGAACCCTGGTTGGAACGGAAAATATCCCATACTGCAAATGTGTCCACATGAAGGATCCATCCAACGACCGACCGGTTCACAGGCGGACACGCTACCTTTTGAGCTACATCCCTACCTTCTCTCAGAATAATATAAAATAGACAGTCAAGATAAATTGAAACTCATCTTCGATAACATGATAATGAACAAGAGTAGTCTTCCCTGCGGGTACAAACGGATTTAAATCCAGCTAGAGAGGTTGAGATTGTACTTGAAAGTTCTTTTGCATGTGTCAAGTCAGTAACTAATTTTGAGATGTAGTGTAAAGTAGTTGTACGATTTCGTTCTTTGTCATCTGAAATAACAGACGAGTTATCTTGTTGAAAATCATATCTTTTTGCACAAGACAGAATCCAAGGAAGACACAGATACCATTCTTGTGTTCAGGACAGGTTAGCCTTGGCGACTGCTCTATTGTTGTTTCACTGGTCCCAAAAGTTGTCATTGTGTTTAACATGAAGTGCAAATTTCGTCCTGAACGCACAGAGGAGGTTCGTGAAATTCAGCGTATTTTTAAATAACTGTAAACCATGTTTTGTATAAAAGACAATACCCTAAGTATTGTTCGTCCCAATGTTTGTAAAATAATTTCCAAATGTGCCAAGTACCAAGTCCGTTTTATATTAGACCTTCACACTGATACCCAATAAAGGTTTGAGCTAATCCCCTCGAACTATGGCTGTTAGAATCAGGTGTCAGCCCTAGGAGGTTAAAAAGGTCAATGTGTGGAAATATTTTCAGATAGAAATTTATTCGTTATATATTTACTTTTGTTTCCATTTTATTCGTTTATTTTTTATCTTTTATGTAGAAATGATACCTGCGTGCAGGCCAGAATTGAGGGTCGGGGGTGGGGTGCGTGGCAGGGGGGGGGCAGGTCAAGCAATTGGCATTGGCCTACGATTTTGAGGGAGGCCTACTCTCTCTGATATTTAGCACTGATGACAAAAATACTAAATGAGCAGTTTGAAATGGGGCCTTCTTTTCCAAATCTGATCCGGGCCTATTATCAGCTTCGCACAGGCCTGGAGTCTTATTATTTATAGGCATAGTAATATGAGATCATGTATAGAGTGAAATGTAAATTCTTTTACACATTACAGTTTTCATTAAAGTAAATGTACATGTAGCTAGTTCACTTAATTATAAATTTATATTCATATTTATATAATTAAAATAGGACAAATGGGCGAATCAATACCAACTGCAAGATTATATACTGTTACAATCCATGGAAACGATTTTTTTTTTTTTTGGTTTGAAATAAATTGATTGCCAAAAGATATAAGATAATCTATTTGGAGCTAATGTTGTGCATTAGCATTTGTTTTTACGTACACTATTTATTTCCAATAACTGAACATGATCGGCAAACGAGCACATGCACGCCTACTTTATTGTCTATCCCTCGTATTGACATAGCTCTACGGATTTATTGAAATTCTGAAAAGCATCAGTGGCATTTTAGACAAAAATAAACAATACGTTATTTCACAAAGGAGCATATTTGCATAACGTTATCGATTGATGTTAGTTATCAATAATTTATAAATTAACATAAAGGATCAAACCTATTAACCGCCATTAAATATAGATTATTTTTTTTTTTGTAAACAGGAAATGTACATCTAAATAGATCTAATTTGTGTTTATCGTGTAACTATGATTACACTGACCTTGATAGGATCGGATACAGGAACAGGTAGGACAGGATTTATAAGGGAGCAAATGCCCCGTGCCCCCCTGCCAGATGTCCCCCCCCCCCGACAAAAGGACTTCCTTTATAAAAAATGTAATTATTTTAAAATTAATTCTATTCATTCATTTTATTTTATTAAATTTTTATTTGTCGTACAATTTAATTTCTTTGTTGAGGGGCCCCCCGAACCTGAAGTGCCCCGGGCCCCTCAAGGTCTAAATTCGGCCTTGGGAACAGGCACATAGGAGCGACTTTGGGAGGGAGCGCACGGGCGGATCTGGAACAAACTATATATCAGATTTTGGTTACAATTATGTATTTTTAAAAAGTCTCACATGTGAGTGTGTGGTGGGGGTGGGTAGGCGATTTAAAATTTATGAAAAAGATGCGTCAAAGATCTGAAGATGAAAGTGTAAACGGGAAAAAAATATGTGTGTGTGTGTGTGTCTGTGTGTGTGTATGTGTGAGTGTGTGTGTGTGTGTGTGTGTACAATGTATATGTGTGTGGTGTGATGTGAGAGAAA
>JAULBS010116936.1:0-14535 GCA_032355785.1 Symmetromphalus regularis | reverse complement strand
TGTATGTATGTATGTATGTATGTATGTATGTATGTATGTATGTATGTATGTATGTATGTATATATGTATGTATGTATATATGTATGTATGTATGTATGTATATGAGTGTGTGTGTGTATATGAGTGTGTGTGTGTGTGTGTGTTTCAAGTTACAAGTCTCGAGTTTCAAGGAGTTCAAGTTTTCGAAATTCATACAGCAGACCTCAAAGATGAAACTGCACTGCAGTAATATGTTTTCGTTCGATATAGGAAGAAACGTGCGCTGCTCAACCCCTCCCCTCCTTCCCAACACACAGATGTTAACCCATTTCTACTGAACATACTGAAACAGCAGAAAGGAAATCAATTTGAAATGCAAGTGCGTCTTTGTGTACCTTTATTTATTGACAAAAAGTAAGCGATAAATAAAAGTTTACATATTTTTCGGGTATCAAAACATACTGAAATAAATTAAAATACTGGATGTCTGGAACCTTCACCAAATTGCTTGAATGACAAGAACGCGCGACTATTAACCGATCTGGCTATCTGGTTAGCAGATCCTTCACCAAATTGCTCGATCTCCGATGTGTCAGTTTATAACACAAATAAATGACTTGCAGTGATTGATTTTGAATTCACACTTAAATAGCAAATATCAAGTTTGACATGGTTTACTTATTAGAGAGGAAAAAGAAACAACGTTAACTGTCAATACATCAATTCTTTGAAAATACATATGTAATTACATATTAATTAGGTAATGCGGCCATTCACCTTTTACAACCATCCATAATTAGATGCAGACATACTTGTATAGGATTATTTCGTTCCGCATAGTCGACAATCTATTGTTTTGTAATTACCGGTTACATCCTAGATAGCTTAAATACTCATGCTTCTCTTGGAATACGAGTTCATTACAAAGTGAGGTAAACTACCCATTTTAACATGCCGAACATTTCGGTCATTTTCGGTAATATCGTATGTCGTTCGTTTTTTTCTTTTTGCTTTAATAAATAAATATTTGCAGATATGACACTGATATAAAATTATGATAAATAGATTTATAAAATAATAACCGCGTACCATAGAAATGCATTATACAAATAATTACCTAACATCACCATTTTTATATGGATTTGTCTGACATCTACAAGAAAAAAGAAAGATGGCAGTCAAATTAACGCCGGCATAAAATGCAAAACAATACGTTTGACTGCCGTTTAAACAATACAGAACCAACTGACATACCAATCAAGCATATTATTATTATTTTATTTTTTTAAATATCAATATTTATTCGTCAAATAACCATGTTCCAAGAAGCGCAAACAGACTATAGTTTGACTTCGAGAGATCAAAGTTTGAGTTATCGAAGGTCGACTGTATGTATGTTTAACACTGAGAATAACTTATTTTTTAAATGCATTTTGAAGTATTTTGTTTTGGCGTCAGCATCAATTACCAAATTACGTGGTTAGTGATCTAAGAGAGATAACTCAATTTTAGATAATGTAATGCGAATAAAATATATAATTATCAAAATTAATCTACATATTCCCAATTTACGTGAAGTGATAACGCTAATTAATTATTCTATTAATACTTCTACAAACTGTGAAATTTCACTGTTTTACTACTAAAACCTGTTCAAAAACAAATGTCAGTACAACAAATTAAAAAAAATGAAGGATATGGTCTAAGAGAGATAACTCTTCATTGCTAAAATAGTTGATACTATATAGAGTTCTTTCCCTTAGACCACTGAATAAAGAAACTGTGCGTGCATGTGTATTTATTATTATTATTATTTTGTGCTGGGTGTTCCTGGTTTTATTTTATTTATTATTATTATTTTTAAAATCTTGAACTTGTTTAAATTGTATCCAGTCATTGCTGCAAACGAAAACAGAGTAGATAGCTAAATGAAGTTCTTCCCCTAATTAGTTATTTAAGCGATTATTATGTTAAATAACTAGTTCAATACTTGAAGACATACGAACTGAAAACTTATCTAAATGACTTGTTTTGAACTTTCGACATTTGCGAATTCTAAATGACTTTTGTTTTGAACTTTCGACGATATTTGCGAATTCAAAGCGTTTTTGAAGAATTTTTTTTTTTTAATTATTAATGGTGGCTGTTTGTTTTAATTAAATAATAAATAAATAAAATGATTAAATTATGTGTATCCAGAGAATTAGTCTAGAACTGAAAAATTATAAATACTAGTAATAAACCTACCGAACCAATTGACAAAAATAGACCATTACTGGTCTAAGAGAGATAACTGCTTTTTATCTTTATTCCTAAAAAGAGCTGATATTAAACAGAGTTGTTCCCCTTAGACCACTAAGCAACTACATTGACTATTTTAAAAACAAAATAATCTCTAATATAATTACATACATTAAAGCATGTGAACCCAAAATAGAAGTCTTTTTATGGTAAATGGATTCCTTAATAGATAATAGTTTTTAAATTTGTCAAATTTTTTCTAAATTGTTTAAAATTAAAATTCTTTTTAGTGCCCGTTAAATTTGATGAATTTAAGTTAAGTTGTGTCAGTTTAGTTCTGTTTACCATGGAGTAATTTATATGAATGTTTTTTCTTTACCACCAGAGATAGTAAGAATACCTCATCATAAGGAAGAACCTGAATTTCACGGTGCTCTCTGAAATATGTGGAAAGTAGCAACAGGTGGTTTTTGTTTACTTCCAGGTCGGTAACGACACCTAGAATGGCGGGAGTTTCTACGTTATCGGTTCTACCTGCAAACACAGTTCGCTTGATAGGAAGTACACAAGTTATAACCTCTGTATATAGTGTCATTAAAGAGCTCATTGAAAATTCATTGGATGCCGAATCCACTCATGTTGACATTAAATTGGTAAGTCACAATATACGGGTAAACATTCGTTACATTGTCACGATTGTGACTGTCATTCACTCATTCAAGTCATTGACGTTCACATTCAGTGACAGTGTCAGTGACATGGTGATTGACATTTTACAGTTGTTGACATTTCAGTCCAAGATCAGATCAGGGTTTCATACAGAGGGGAAGCCAGAGGGGCCAAATCCCGCCACCCCTCCCACCCGGTGCCTGGGCTTTAAGTTTATCATGAAGTTTAACCGCGAGAAAAAAGAAGATTATAAATCAGAAATGCTTCATATGTAAGGTATCACCGAGTAATCAGTTTTTGGTCTATTAAGAGAGAAAAGCTTCTGCGCACGTGCCATTGTAATTGAACAATGAATGTAACAGAATAATATTTTATCTTGGTTATGGTACTATTAAAATGAACCAACAAATCTTTCAAATCTTATCTGTTTATATATTTTAAAAAAGAAAACCCTACGTGGTCGGATGTTGACATTTTAAGAATTTGTATCCGGATCCAGTCTAGACAGAGTTAGAGTCTAGTTGTTGTGCCGTAAATCATACGTGATGTGACTTTCTAAATTTACGCAGATGACACAGTGTCATGTTTGTGAGCTCTGCCAGTGACACTTGCTGCTTATTTTGGTATGTATTGATGTTGCACGTTGTTTAGTGAATCTACAATGCCAAATAAATGTTGTGTATCAATCAACCTTTTAAAAAATTAAATTTTAGTTAATTTTACACGTTTCTTTTCTAATTTTGTCTTCTGAAAGTGAAGATTTGTATTTTTGTAACATAATTATTCCGATGCCATGGTTCATGTGTGCGCAGATTCATTGTAAACAAGCCGTACACAAATAGACTGACTCTAGATACAGCCCGGAAACTGATTATAAGCGATATGTCAGTAAACTGAAACTTTATTTTCTTCTTTTTTTTAAAAATTAATATTTACTGAGATAAAACATGCAAATTTAATTTAATTATTAACAAGGATTCAGTCACATGGTTCTGACCAGTAATGATGGATAATGTTTCTATGTGGACAAGTTATTTTCTCATTTCTGCCTTGAAAGTTGAATCCCATGGAAACTATTTGGCAGAAGATATGATATTGTATTACTGAATGAAAGTGGAAGTTTGTTGGAGGTTTGTTGCGATTACATGACTACATATATATGTTCAGACCAGGGATGTTGCTTGGGATTTTCAAGTGGTATGCAGACTTTATCGGTGATGCAATAAAATGCTATTAGCTGTGCGCACCCCCCCCCCCCCAAATAAAATAAAAAACTATATTTGTAATCTCAGGTGGTATACGTCTGCATGTACCTAGGCATATGGAAGCTAAGCCCCTGCAGACTCTTATTCATGTTTTATTTTGCACATCTAGGAAAACTATGGACTTGACCGAATTGAGATCCAGGATAATGGAAAGGGTGTCAGTTGTGCTGACGTCCCGTTTGTTGCTAAGCGACATTACACATCAAAGATATCATCACATTCTGACTTGGAAAGACTGTCCTCGTATGGATTTAGAGGAGAAGCCCTTGGTGAGAATAATCATATGACTGCTTCAGAACCAAAAGGGTGTAAGTCTGGGTTTGGCACTTACTGGCATCACTGAATACCCCTAAGTGAGCTGCATCTGGTGCACAAAGGGTGTATGTAGGTTTCTGAAGCTATCCCACATTTATCTTGAAATCAAAAGATATTGAACTTGTGTCTAGGTGAGAAACTGTTTTTGGCCCTTTTCTCTCATTATCTGCTACCCCAACTTACACCCTTTTGGTTCTGAAGCAGTGATAACCACCTTTAAAAAAAAATTCTGGTCATTCAAAAATGTTTCAGAAATGCTAAAAGAAATATAGATTATGTAATTATTTAACTTTTATTTCACGTGTATACCTAATCGTCATTGTTTGTAATTTTTGTCTGCAATAATTAATGATAATCTTTATATATTCAGCTTCTCTCTGCTCTGTTGCTGATGTTTCCATAACAACAAAAACCCTGGATGATGATGTTGGCATGACCTACACAGTGACGAGTAATGGAGAAGTTTTAAATGAGAAACCGTCACATCTTGGAAATGGTTTGTTAGTGTTGATGTTTAGCAAAACAAGTTGACCACACATGTAATTAGCCAGAATTGTTATTTTTGTAAAAAGTAGAATTAAGATTTTTTTTCTCAAGAATTTGTCCCATTAGGTGTACGGTCCTTGCAATTCAGGCAGATGGTTTTGCTCTGGTACTACAATGGCAGTTTTATTAACCCTGAAATTGCCTGTGGCAATCGGCAATGCCGTGAAGATTATCGCAGAGTTTTTCATTCTCCACGGCACTTTTTACCATGGACTAAATTTATTATAAGGTGAATTTTTTCTTATTAAAAATGAAGTATATTTTATGCCATGAAAAATGCTTTGAACATTATTTCTCCACATTTATTTCATCGTGGACATTTTCATAATTGCAGGGGTTGGTTTTATGAAAATAAACATACTTTCATATTTTTGGAACGGCAGTACAATATTAACAAACCAATTATATGGCTGTTTTTATGGCAGCATTGTCAATAGCTGCCACACGTTTTGTGGACTGGGTGCATGATTGATGTTTTAACCCGAACAGCCTAGCTAGCACTTGTTTATGTAATCATTTATGTGATAATTGAAGATATTCCCCAGATACAACATTTATCACAGGCATTTATCCAGGCTTTATACGGTACCGAACATCGGCCTCTTCCCAAAGGAATATGGCGCTGAAAATTCAAAATTTCTTGACTTTAAATTACCATATTGATTAATAAATATAATATTACAGTTACATAAATTCAATGGTGTGAAAAAAACCTTCCCAATTTTAACTAAAATCATGCTAATTTTCCAAATCCCTTCAGCCATAGACGAAACCCTGACATCTACGTTTTGTTAATACACTATATTAGCCACCTGATGAAGATCAAAGTGTTACATAAAATAATACACTAAAACTCAGTAGTATATTTCTGTTTTTTGTTTGTTTGTTGTAGGCACACTGATTGTTGCATCCAATCTGTTTAAGAATTTACCTGTGCGCAAGAATTACTATAATACCAGCAAGAAGAAAAAGGAGGAGATAAAAAAGATTGAAGATCTTCTTATTTCATTTGGAGTTATCTGCCCTCATGTGCGGCTCACATTTCGACACAACAAGGAAATGGTGTGGCAAAAAATTGCAATGCCCGATATGAAAGCAGCCATGTTTTCTATTCTCGGTCGATCTGTGACAACACAGCTAGAATTCAGGCATGTTCAGGAAGTTGATCCAAATGTGTGTATAACTGTCAGTTTAAACTGACATTACTTACGTTACTTTATATGTGTTATAAGTTTTTTTCACAATGTTACTCATTGTTATAATTTCTTAACTGTTTAAAAAAAGGAATTATAAAAGCAAACAATTCAATTTTAAAGTTACATGAGCTACATTTATATATATATATATAAAAAAAAACATTTTTGCAAAATCTTTATCACACGCTTGAATGATAATGATTTTACTATTGGAAATTGTAACTCAGGTTTATCTTATGTTTTAATCATACAGTATATTAGTAATACAACAAGTATTTGTAACACCCAACATGGACATTCTGTATATAGCGAACATTCGTGGTGACATAAGTAGTTTATGTATCTTTAATCAAAACCTTAGTATGGCTCAGATCATTGAAAAAACTGTTTTCTCATTAATTATATGTAGCTTGAAATCATCACGTTTCTACCCAAGCCTGGTTCAGATATTCTTGTGACAAGCCGAGCGTCAGGTGACAGAAGTTTTCTGTTCGTCAATTCACGACCAGTCTCTGTCAAGGAAATTGAAAAGGTAACTAAAAAATATTAAGCTTCACTGTAATCCCTACAATTAAGAAAATGTCCACGGCAAAATAAATGCTGTGGAGAAATTTTGTCCACACCATTTTCCACAGCAATTTTAGTGTAAGTTACATGTATACTTTATTTTTAATAATAATAAAAGAACTTGAATTGTTTTTTAGTCCACAGCAAAAATTGTATTTTTTTAAGAATCAAAGATACGTTTTCACCTTGGTTCATAGTATCTACTCACTAGATGGATATTTATCATTCACATATCATAATTTTTGTTACTGCACAGCTGATTCGAATATATTACTGCAACAGCTATGGGTGTGACAACAACCGACATCCCATCTATGTCATCTCGGTTACAGTTCCGCCAAATGAGATTGACGTGAATGTTGATCCAAATAAGACGAAGGTTATGCTTCATCAACTGGTGAGTGTATTTATGTGTTATATCTGATATTGTTTAATCTAGTGATAACGAGGTATATGTTGTGAACTAGCATAACTTTTATTATGAGATAATTTAAACTTGTGTCCAAGACTTGCACATCATTACAGTTTTTGCATTACACAGTTTTTGCATTACACCTCAACCAGTGTTTTACTGTAAGATTTAAAAATTTGTTTTACTATTTTTCTTTCTTCTGCCACATAGTCGTAGATTATTGTAAATTATTGAGTACATTACACATTAATATGATTACCAAAAACATTTCATGTCTTTAACATTCAGGCAGCATTAGTACTACTAAACCTTCATTATCTACTGGTTTAAAATTTACTCAGGTTTCAAAACAAAATATTTCCCTGCTTAAAAATTCAGTATATGTGTGTTCATACTCAATGTAATTGTCTTTATGAAGTTATCTTTATTACTAATATGAAGTTAAAATCATTCTGGAGAACGTTTGCTGATCTTTATGTTTTAGGATGCAGTGAAAAGTAGTTTGGAGAAAGTCTTGTTGTATTTATATGGTCCACTAGATACAGCTCAGTCATGGAGAACTGCTAAGAAAGACGCTGAGAATCACGTCCAGGAGGAGAACCCTGAAGCTAGATCTCTTGTTTCACAATACTCTAGACAGGGATCAGAAGAAAGTCACAATACGACTCCATTAGAAGAATCCAGTACTCTGTCAGAATCTGCAGTTACTAATCATCCACATGTTTCCAAACCAAGTAGCCGAAGTGAAACTTCAGTTCGTCCTAGTGACAGAATATGTGTTGACTCTAACCTAGTTCTGCAGTCCGACAGCGAGGTGAACTTTTCAGCAGCTAACTGGGAAATAGATTTAGAAGTTTACGAACAGAGTCAACCAGATGTAGAAAATGCAGTAAATTCTAAAATATCTGATTCAGATATTGGTCATATTTCTCAGGATTCTGATCATGTAGCTGTAGATTTGGAGCACCGTTCTAAAGATCAAAGCAGCTCTGATAAAGGGAAGGTTAACAAAGACAAACAGCTTATCGTGACTAGTGGGAACCAGGAGGGAGGTAGAGAACATGTAGAGACAGATGTGTTCAGTGGATCAGACAATGAAATCTCAGACACAGTGCTTGATGAAATGATGGCCACATTTCCAGAAAGCCACCTCTGTAAGGAAAACAAAACCCAACAAAATTCAGGAATAGCAAATATTAATGCAGACATTCAGACTGGTACTCATACAGACACCCATTCAGCAGATACATGTGATGATTTGTCAGAAACGATCATGTTAGAAATTGCAGATGATGATGATTTGCCACGGCTGAAACATAAAGACATGAAGCCATCTGCTGCTAGTGATGTGAACTCTGCACGTGTTGGTTCAGGGAGTAATGTGCAACGTCTAGAAGATGGTGAAGCCTGGAGTAGAGGTCATAGTGTAAGTCTAGAAGATGGTGAAGCCTGGAGTAGAGGTCATAGTGTGTCTATAAATGGCAAACCTGCAGAGGTACGTCGTTCATTCTCCACATCACAAACAATGCTAGCAGAGCTTTAGATTGAATTAATTTTTGGGTCCAATATGGACATTTCTGAGCAATGGCTACTAACTTACATGTAAGTTAACTGGTTCTTTTTGATGTGCAGCAAAGTAATTTAATTCTTAGTGATTGTTTGGAACCAGTACATGGGAACCAGTTGTGTTTACATACTGATCAGTAATGTCTGTAATTATTCGTCCAATGCCGCACGCTAATCAATATTTGTATTATAATTAAGTATACAACTTAATTATATATTCAGTCCTGTGTTTTGCTTTGATCATTTATTTCTTTTTTCTTCATTTATTATATTTTTTTATAATAATAGTTTGGGCGGCTGTATTTTAGGCATGACATATACCGTCATGAAATTGGAAAATCTAAAGCCCTGGAGCTACGTCAGAATACCAGTGTATTCTGTTAAAAAATAATGCCAAAACCTTTCAAATGTTATGTTCAGTGTGCACTATATAAATCTTTATATATCTCTTTAAAAACAGTTTTTATTGTATGGTTGATTTCTTAACAAATGGCCATTAAAAAGATGGAGAAAAATGTTAAAATAATGGCATAAAAATAGGTTGTTTCTTCTCCTAGTAAAAATGTAATGCTAAATATATTTTCTCCAAAATTTGTAACAGTTTGACCTTTTATTTTATTTTTATAGCCAGTGACACTTCTATCACCATTGTCGTCACACGTGCCAGGTAAAAGACCAGCTTCTCCACTAACAAATGATATTCTTCCACCTGAAAAACGTAAATCTACTGGAAATCCTCTATTCAAGGTAAACTAATTAATTTGCTTGCCTGAATGAAACAGGTTCAAATACTGCTGTTCCAACTGGTTTTGGGTGGTATACATCTTGGGAATAGATTAATTTTTGTCATTCTGATGAAATGGTAAATTTTGCATTAACACAATGTTTTAAATAGAATGTATCAACACCATTTTGATATACAAATATCTAAAAATTTGTGCTATCACATTGAAAACAGCAATGTTATTATTTCTAGAAATTTAATGTCTTTGTTTTATGTCTCCCAACTTTGATTTCAGCCAGTTTCAAGCCCTACTAGAAGTGTAATTCATGACTCACTTGTTAGATAAAAATGTGTTTATAAAAACAAAATGGCTGCTGATTAAGCATAGAAGACATCTTTAATTCTGAGGATTATTTTTATCTTTGTTACATTAATACACATTTATCATAAACTGTAGTTTTAAGATTTTAAAAATATTTGAGAGGAAAAAACCCTTTTATTTGTAATTTCAGTCATTGCTCCAAGGGCAGACCACTCTGTATGATATGGTTGATGACCATCCTGTTCCGAGGGAATCTGGTTTCAGTGTTTTCACAAAAGACGTTCGTTCTGCTGGTAGGTATCCAATATTTTCTTATTCCCATTATTACAAAATCTTTTAATAGTATTCATTGCTGGACAAATTTTGCTAAATATTCACATAAATAAAGTTTGTTTTATTATTTAACGATGCCTCTAGAGCACATTGATCTTAATCTTATCATCGGCTATTGGACGTCAATTATATGGTCATTTTGACAGTTATTTTGAGGGAACACTCTGCTGCCACATAGGCTACTATTTACAATAAGCAGCAAGAGCTATTTTAAATGCACCACCCCACAGACAGGACGGCACATACCATGGCCTTTAATGAACCAGTTGTGGACCACTGGTTGAAACTGCGAATGGGTCCACTGATTAAGATCGATCTGACAACCGACCAGTTCACAGGTGGACACACTATCGTTTGAGCTACATTCTGCTCCCATATTGACATAAATAGGATATGTAAAATATTTTTACATTTTAATTGGACCAAAGACTTTATCCTTTTCCATACTAAATGTTTATGCTTTATTGTTGTCTTCATCTGAGCTATCTTGTGACGTTTTGTTTGGGCTGTACCGTCACAATGTGGGATAGTGTCAGAAACCTACACACACCCTTTATTCACCAGATGCAGCTCACTTAGGGGCATTCAGTGATACCAGTAAGTGCCAAACCCAGATTTACACCGTTTTGTTTTATTTTTAATACTATCATTAAATATCCATATTATGTTCATAGAACCTGTTCAATATGCGGCTGTTAGTTAGTTAAAATAAATATTAGACCAAGTTAAATCCATTTTTGAATTGGTTATAATGGTATATTCTAAAGAACCACTATAAAAATAGGTTTCCCAGGTGTACATAAAGAGTAACATATAGTATTGTAGTAATATAACGGGTATCTCTTGTGCCCAAAATTGACATTCAGCATGTGGCAGAAATGTTTGGTGTCATAAGTATGTTAAAACTGAAGAAGAAGAAAACCTTGCCATTGTGTTTGATATTTTTTTACATGTATTTGTTCTAGTTATTGAGGAAAATCCCTGTGCAGATTTGGAGGAGATAAATGTCATCCTTCGAGACAAATGGAAAAACTTGACAGATCATGCAAGACAGAAGTACACATCACTTGAAAATAACAGGTGTGTTACATCCAAGACGTACATTCTTTTCCTTCTGAGTTTGATTACATCTTACATAGATCTAATATTTAGTATACTCTTTCTTAAGTACCGCGTTGTTCCCTATGTTAGCACTAACACCAGTGTATAAGTTGAGTGAATTGTTGAGTTTATTTGGAATAGTATATTTGTTAACCAGTTATTGTAAAATAAAACTAGATATGGATATTTTAATGATTTTTTCAAGCCAGATTGATTTTGCACTGAACATGTTATTTGGCATTTTTAAAATAAAAGCCAACCAAGTTTGTAAGTTTTAGGTTTGAACTCATGATTATGACCAAGATATAATTTAATAATGAATATACTTTTAGCAATGTAAAGGCACCAAGCACACCAAAAGATACGTCTGGAAACATGAAGACTCCAATCACTCCACAAAATATGTCTAAAAATGTGAAGAAGAAACTCGATAAGGTGAGGACAAATCTATTTGATATTTCTACCGGCCTCCATGGCGCAGTGGTTAAGCTATGGGACTCGAGGCTGGTAGGTACTGAGATCAAATCTCAGTCAAGGCATGGGATTTTTAATCTTTGTATTGGCTCCAACCCAGAGTGAGTGCTCCGCAAGGCTCAGTGGGTAGGTGGATACCATTTACACCGACCAGTGGTTCACAACTGGTTTAACAAAGGGTGTGGTATATGCTATTCTGTCTGTGGGATACTGCATATAAAAGATCCCTTGCTGTTTATAGAAAAGCAGCGGGTTTCATGTCTCCTACTAACACTAACCTCTGTCTTGGACAGAAAGCACAGGAACCTGAATTTTGTGCACAGGACAGCATGCTTGAACCTTAATTGGATATAAACACGAAAATAAATACAACCAACCAACCCCAACCTTTGATATTTCTTTTGAACAACTTTTTACTAAAGTTTGTTATATTTTAAAAGCTTCTTTCATTTTTACTGTTACATTTGTTTAGTGACACTATAGAACATTTTTAGTCAGCTGCAGTTAGTTGCCAGGTATAGTCTTGACACATGGTCTACATACAGGACAGCAAATACCACAGCCTTTCATATATTAGCTGGAAATATTTTAATAAATTCACTGAAAGGGTCTTCTCAAGGGAATCATTTTTGTTTCTGTATTTTGTTTCTATATTACCACATATAAAAGTGTTGTGTTTATGTTTGGCAGTAACATTATTATGGGTTTTATTTGACTTTTAGATGGTTTTTGAGTCATGCATACTAATAGCAGTAGTAATAAAGCATTTATTTTAACTTGGCATAACCTCTGACCTATATGCACTTTCATCCCCCCTCCCACCGACTGCCCACTTTCCAGATGGGAAAGGTGCATATACATGTATGTCAAAGGTCAGGCTAAGTAATAAATAAAAGGGAAAACACACAAAGTTTTCTCCATTGCAGGGTCGATCTATTCGTGACCAGCTCTTGTCTCAGATGAAGAAGTCAACCTCTAAGAAAAAACGAGTTGAAAAGCCCACAAGAGATGTTCTGTTTAGTCTGTCTAAACTACGAGATAACTTTCTCACAGGATTTAGAGAAACGTACGTGTCAGTTGGTGTCTTCTTAAACTCATTTTATTTTAAATACAAGATAATTATCTACATGTTTATATTTAGACATATATAGACATGAATGTTTGATGTTTTATTGGATTTATATACATATTGTATGTTTGGTTTCAATCTGTACAATTATATATTCAAAAAAGAAAGTATGTATGTTAAAATATTTGTGTTTCATGGGGTGGTCACAGTAATGGTTCATTGGCAGCAAACACGTGCACAACTTGTAATATTACCTGCTTCTAAATGGTGTGGTTATCTGATTCCAGAATTTCTGCCATGAATATCATCTGGTTTATGAAATAAATGACTATCAGGCCTGGAAATAAGTGCTTGGTCACGGTGGTTGTACGGTACAAAATTGTCGTTTGTCAAGTTTTGACAATCACAAATTTAATATTAGCGGTCATTTTGTCTGTCACAAAATCAGTTGTTTTTGTGTCTATTTAGTTCGATGCTGTACGTTTAAAATTCATATTTTGAGGAGTTTCAAGATCATACACATGCTTATATAAATTATGCCTAGCAGTAACTGAACAGTCCCCACTGGATTTACCGGGTAAATCTATTAATAAACCTAATCAAGCCCGATGACTATAAATAATACTTTGAACTCCTCGAATCTAATCGGCCGACATATTCCAAATGACCTAAATAACCTGCAAATGACCATAATAACTGGCAACATTAGCTTGCATTAACCAAAACTTTCGATGATTCTTTTTTAACATCCGCCTGTCCCTTCCCCCACCAGTGTCATTAAATGGTATCGGCTGATAATTTTGAATTAGCAGTGTAAATGGGATTCGGATAATCAATAATCACATATAATCTTTGTAAAAATAAAGAAAACTGAAATCTGCATTTGTATGAAATGTCAGTAACTTGTTGAATGTATTACTAATTTACAGTACGGTGTTCATAGCCAAACCAGAAATAAGTTTGCGCATAATTGAATTCGCGACACTATTAGCATGTTCACAATTTTCGCAGTATATTTGATTCGCAATGTTTTTTGTGTATACGGAGTACTTCGCTGAAATGGATAAGTGACAATTTGGTACAAACAAATGCGTCCATGTGGTTGAAACACGAAGTTAATTTGAAAGTTGAAGTATCTGTGATGAGGTGTGCAGTAAAAAAAAACCACTTTGTGCAATAAAACCCCCCCACTTTATTCTTTAAAACTAATATTTATTTATTTTAGTATTAAATTTTATAAATTTCAATTTAATTTGGTGACAGGTACGTTTTCGTTTTTTACCGGCACAAATTGATTGACATTGGACATTTTGACAGGCACGTCTCAAAAAATGATTTCCTGTCTTGACTATTGATTACATGCATACTTTCTTTTTTGTTTGAGTGTATAACATACACATGTGACAAACATGACATATATCACATTCACATCATAAACGTGACATATATCACATACAGATATAAAAAATGTAACATATCACATCATGTAAATTGCATCACCCATACTTTATGTACACCTATTATTGCAGTCATTAATTAACATGTGTTACTGTATATCTTTACTCTTGTTTTCTCAGTCACACTCAAAATAAGCGTAAGAAGCTACTTGTTGGCTATTTGAGAATAAGTAGCATTGTATGTTGTTTTTATTGTATTCCCAGCCCCTCACCGAGTGATCATAAGAAGCTACTTGTTGGCTATTTGAGAATAAGTAGCATTGTATGTTGTTTTTATTGTATTCCCAGCCCCTCACCGA
>JAULBS010116925.1:0-14535 GCA_032355785.1 Symmetromphalus regularis | reverse complement strand
ACAATCATTATTAGCTAAAATTACATAATAATATACCCATATTCTTTTAAAATATGGTTCAACATTATTATTTGAACTGAAAGACAATTCATACATCAGTGGCGTTGGAACGAAATTCATATTGGGGGGCTGCTAATACTAAGAAGCAACTGACTTTACCAAAAAACACAGAATAACATTAAAATTTTAAATTATTGTGGGGCTGCAGCCCCGCTCCCTCCCCAGCTCCAACGCCCCTGCATACATGTATTGTTATACCCTTTCAGTTTCCCCTCTGGAAGTATGAATACCCCGTGACTTTTGTACAAGAATGTCTGAATACCCTCACTTTTCCTGAGGACGTGGAACACTGCTCAAAATGTTAGAAATAAAGAAACGTACACAATAATAGCCCATAAATATTACATTTGATGAATACAAATTCTGACACCGAGGAAGGATATATTTACTACGGTTAACATTTTCCGCGACAATCGATTATGAATTTCATAATAGATTATCACATCGCTAGAGACACAACCGATCAACTTTCGATTATAATCGATTATCTTAACAACACAAAATAAAAGGAGGGGTCCGACCACCCTCTGGATCCTCTAAAAGAAGTGAAGATTTTTGGTCATTTAGCTATTATTTATACTTTAATGTTGATGCAAACAACCTTAAATTAATTTATTTACATTTAAAAATATTGATATAGTACCGGCGCACCCATTTAAATATTAGGGAGGCAATACTGAATAGGGCGCCATTTGAAGGGAGCCTTCAGCGTAATAAATGTAAATATTGTCACCAAAAAAGGGCGCCTCAAGTTATTGGCATTTTCACCCCCCTTCCTGTGATATATGTTAAAACTCACATTTTTATTCCACTAGTGCTTGATAATTTGTGTATCTATGATTCTTCTTGTTACATTGATGCGCTTATATTTTTTTTGCCATATGATCCAGTTTGTGTTCCTTTTTGCATATTATTTATTTAGATTATGTGTACATGTATTTATAAATAAATAAATAATAACAATTAAAATTAAACTCGAACACATTTTTGTTGTCAATCGTTTATTAGGTGTTTCCTTGTTTGGTGGGGGGGGGGAGGAGGAGTGGGGGTAAATGAAAAAGGATGAAACAATTTATTTTGTAGTGCCGTTTTCACCAATACATCAAGGTGCCGTTTTGTCAAATGCTAATAAAACGTCAAAATTGATATGTTCAACAGTAGATCAGTATATTTTGTTATTACTGCTGCTGTTAATGACACCTCTAGAACACATTGATCTATTAATCATTGGCTATTAGATGTCAAACGTTTGAAAATTTTGACATGTAGTGAGGCATGAGCCAGTTTCTGGCGAATTTTGAACCTCGGTCTTCCAGCTTGAGATTCTAGCTCAGTGGATGACAAGAAGATTTATCCAAACCTACAAGTATACGATATAATTCTCAACGTCAATATCTTTAATAATCGATATCCATAATTTACCGTGCTTCTCGTGTTAAATGTTTTTTAAAGCAATTTAAAGTAACAAATCACCCATGTGACGCACTATCTCACTCTGCCTTAGCTTAACGACAATGTGCACAGCACCCAATGATCCGAGCAGTTTATCATCCGTGAGCCTTATTCGCGAAGCATTTCGTAAATATTAGTGTTGTGTGCACGCAAATAACCACTTTCGGGTCCGTTACGTGCATGCAAAGCACACGTATCGAATGCGAACGTGGCGCGCGCATTACATGTTTATATGCACGTCGCGGGTATTGATTATCTTGCTGTATGTTTGAAAAATATGTCTGAAGAACCATTACGGGAGCAAAACTTCACTCCTAGCGAAATAGATCCATGGGGGTAAATCCTCAAAACCTCAAACCAAATCCCCATCTCCACACACCTTTTGGTCAGGGGGAATGCCTATATAATTATCCCACCTTTCACGTTTTGCTTCGAAACATAAATAAAAATGCCTAAATAATAATCTTTGCCAGTATTTCTCTTTATTGTATTAATGTAACACTTAACTATGTGATCTTAGCAAAAATATACCGATGTACACTGTGGTCTATAATGGCGTCAATCTCCCACTTTTTGACATGTGTGATAGTCTGTCCGCCCCCCTCCCCCACCACACACACTTTTGGACAAGGGGGATGTTCCGTCCACCACTTCCAGAAAGCGATTTTCGCCCTTAAATAGATGGTTTATTAGATTTAATAGAAAAAGATTATATAATTAACGCTAAATTTAGCAATATAGTGACTTTAAAGAGAAAACAAAATGTTGGTTATGTCTGCCTGCGGATAATAGAAGATTTTTTTTTTTTAATAGGAAGACATGAAATCTAAAGTGAAGACAAAGGCAAACAAGGACAAGTTACAACAACATAAGACCGGAAACAATTCACGCAAATAGTTACGGGAGATCTTGATCACACGTAAATTATGTTGCGTATCTTTGCGAACGCTTTGTGAATACCATTCAATACGTTACGTGGGGTGTACGATACGCGTACCAGCACGTAAATCGTTGGGTATGCTTTGTGAATAAGACTCCGGGGGTCTCTAAGATTTGTTCCGCAATATCCTCTTGATGAAGCATGATTGTTGCTTTTCCCACCACTAATGACTGAAAATCAAACAGTTTCAAAGAGGTTTTAATGGTATTTTATGAAATGCTTCGATGACAAATCTGTTTTGCCGTGTGTTTGGTTTATTGACTTGAAGATACCGTGTTAAGCTGTCAATGTCCATGTTTGCTTGCAACTCTAACAGATGTAGAGGGAAAGAAAAACAACAACATTCGCCAGAACCGGCTTGTGATTTATCGTGGCAGAAAAATAAGTCATTAGGCATTAAGAGAACAGTCTGTCAGCGTTTCTCTTACTGTGAAAAAATTGTGGCTAATTCTGTAGTGAAATAATAATCGTTTTCATTATAATTCAGATTTCAGTTCACGTAGAAGTCTGATTATTAACCTGTTAGTTACAGTATTTCTGTTTCAAATATTTTAAATGGACAAATGCTTCAACACCTACGCTCACCATAATTATGCTTATGAACATGCTAAAAAAACATTTTACAATCTGGCTATAAAAGAACTGTCTTCTAACAGAGCCTGACCTGTTCCCAGTTTGGCCAGGCAGCTTCTAAAAGACATTAAAGGCATAGTTCCACGGAATTTAAGGGGTTTTGTGCTCTAAATATCGATTACGAATGAAACTTACATGCATTTGTTATACTAGATCTTGTTTTCATATCATGCAAGATATTAAATGTTTCACTGAACCATGGTATAAGGAATTCCATGTCGAGTTTTTGTTGGGGGGTTTTCCAGGTAATCAGTAATTGGATAGCTTTTTAATTCTTCATATTCTGTTTAGAATACTATTGTTGGTTTCATGTTAATAATACTTTAATGAAATTATTTGTATACACTGGAATGCCAGTATGAGCAACAGTGTTAATGCCAACAGCCGTATGTTGTGACGCCATCGCTATCATAGCAGATATATGCCAGGCCCTCTGCAATTAATATACACAGACATTAATATCATCTTCTTGTAAAACATGTATAAACCAAGGATTTAAGAAGACTAGCAACGGTAACAAAACAATAACATAAAAAAAACTTTAAAATAAAATAATTTTAAAAAAATGTTTTAAAACGAAACGAACACACACACACACACGCGCATATAAAGGACAAAACTAATTAATTTTGACATTTAATCGGAACGCCTTTCAACTTCGTGTTTTGTTTTTATAGAGACCTTCCTACATAAACTGGTTTTGATCACTTCTGACTTTTGCAATGAAAGATCAGTGCCCGAACCAAACGTGACGTGGGCACGCTTCAAAATACTTGAACTGAACTGAATCAAAGACCATTCGATGTTTTCGATGTATTTGAAACGATATATTCCCAGATGCGTATATCTGACGACCTGAGTCTCGCTGATAACCATGACTAGTGTGAAAATAGATAGGAAAGAGTAGACATCAAGCATTCATAAAATATGTTATTCTGAAAAGACAGACTAAAATAATATCGTTGAACGTTTGCATGTAGTTTATAAAGAATCGTCAGCATCATAATTCTGCAACTGTTAAACATTGATTAAAGACATTCAGCGTGATATTTAAAAGATTACTCGTTCTGTTAGACCTTCATCTGGAGTCATAAAGGGATGGTTAGAGGATCAAGATATAACCTTCGACAAACCCGCTTAAGTTGTGAAACATGCTGAAAAATAATAAAATAGTTATAACTTTATGACAAATTAAGTGAGACTCAAAACTCTTTGATCTTCCATCAGTTGCGTGCAGAGGTTTGGTGATGACCGGGGCCAACTCTTTGATTGTATGACCCCCCTCCCCACCCATTTTGTACGCCACTGCCTTCCATTGAGTTCCTACAGGTTTATCAGCCATCTAGGTATCTTCGTTCTTGCAAGCTAAACCTACTGGCTGTCCCAGAATGGAAGTTTAAGTCTTTTGGCTCCCGTTCTTTCAGTGTGTGTGCTGTGAAGAAATGGAATGAACTACCACTCTTAAAAATGCCCCGAAACTTTTATCTTTTAATAAACTTCTTAAAACTCATTTGTTTACTCAATACTTTTAATCATTCAGTTGTATCTTTTTATCTCCCCTGCCTCCTCTTAAGTATTTATAATGACTCATATTTATGTTATTTTATGTTATTTTAATATCATCCTACTAGTTGATTTACTATGTTATTGTTTTAACCATGTCATTTGATTTATGTAATGCGCTTTGAGCATACATTAGTGTGGAGTTTAGCGCTATATAAATGAACTTATTATTATTATTATCGTATGAATTGATATTATAAATTTATTTACATATTTACACAGAAGAAATTGCGACACGTTTAACAAAAGAAATGTTTTGGGATTTTAGATAGCTGACTGACTTCAGAATCACAAAATTGTTGCTCACACTATGCATAATGGAACACTTCTAGTTCAATTAGTATATCTTCAAGCCCACACATGCTTGTGAGATAACAAACTCTTTAAGTGATCGTTTGGAATGCTGTTTAATGTAACAACTGCAAAGTAATTCCCTCCATGTCTCGTCAACTTGTCATTTGTTATATAAATCACAGACAAGCGTCACCTTGCAATTGTCAAATACGCATGACTGTCGGATCACGTGACGTGTACGCAAGCGTACCGGTGGTCGGGATAGACTGGTTTTCGGCGTGTGTGGAATACGTGTGCGGCTTGAGATGCTGATTACCTCAGTTTTTATGAAAATACACGATGTTGTTTTGGATAAGTCGCGCGTCTCTCAACGTCGATGTGCTGATGGTATCACTCGACCAGACGTTTGAGGCATGTTTTTTCAGATACGTATCACTAATCTGTCACGAAGTCAACACAAGCCATCATAGTTTTCATACATGTACAACTGCGAGCTGCTAAACCCAACTACATCAACAATAACATTCCAAAATGGATTGGTTGGTTGTAGTTATTTTCATACTTATATCTAAATCATTAATGTTCAAGCACACTGTTCTGGGCACACCTATCAGCTTTATGTGTTATCTGATGTTGGTATGAATTCGGCATACTAGCGTAGCTACTCTTATTGATTAGCAGCAAGCGATCTTTTATCTGCACTACCCCACAGACGGTAAAGAACTTTTGATAAACTGGTTATGGACCACTGTACGGTGTAAGTGGTATGCACCTACCTAGAGCCGCTTGTGGAGCACTCACTCTGGACTGGAGCCGATACAAAGATTACTAATCCCATGCCTTCAATGAGATTTGATATCGGTACCTACTAGCCGAGAGTTAAATGGCACATCCGTTATGACACGGGTGTTGCTATGCATATTATTGATAGGATAGCAAATGCCTTAGCCATTGATATAACAGTTGTGGACCAGTAACTGGAAACAGCTGAGCACCGGGACCGGGGTGGGTGGGTGTCAGGGGGTTCATTTGGCATAGGCCTACGATTTTGAGGGAGCTTACTCCCCTGGTTTTAGTACTGATTACAAAACTACTTAATAAACAGTTTGAAATGGAAATCTACATTTCCCATCTGACCCGGGCATATTACCAGCTTAGCACGGGCATATTACCAGTTTTGCACGGGCATATTACCAGTTTTGCACGGGCATGACAACAATACACTGTTTTATAATCATGTACAATATACACGGGATTTAACGGTATTTCAACTCATAACTTTTATTACAGTATCTGGTGGCTGGAACGTTAAAACAAAAGGCTAATAAAACTGGCAAACAATTGGTTTTAATATATTTTTAAAAAAAATTTAAAATTAAATAAAAAATTGACCTCCAAATATATTTTAAAATGTTTACTAGTATTATTTTTTAAAAATTTTGTAAGCATAATAAAATCTATATATCTTTTTATTTACATTATTGTTAATATTTTTGAGTTAGTTCCTTTAGAAGTAAAATTATTCCTAAAACATTTGTCCATGTCATTGGGTATACACTGTAGTTTGACTTCCAACAGTTTAAATATTTCAAACTGATTTCAGTGTTTAACTTGGTAAATCAAATGGCGCGTGCCATATCCGTCATCTCTATTGAAATTTGTGCTTTGTTGTAGCTGAACTGTCTTAAAGAAACGTGATATCTGTATCATTTACATCTGTATCTTCTCAACATACCACACTTAGTACATGCTTCTGATGGAGTTCACAGTCTGATTTTGATCTGTTTCAAGGTATAAAACAAAACTTTTAATCGTCGTTTTTAAGTGTTGACCCTTTAATGCCTTTAAGATTCTATTTTTATTAAAGTACAAATCAAAACTTCGCCAAGCTGCGTTTTGTTTTATTTTATTTTTATTTTAATATTTGTTATTGTTGTTTTTCTTTCTTTCTTTATCTATTTTATTATCTCTTTCTTTGCTTATTAAATACGACTAATGTTGATCCTTGGAATGAAAACTTGAAAACTGTCTTGATATTGTTCTGACCTATTACTATTATATAAGCTATGACTGTTACAGACGAAGAACTTCTGATTTTACTAAAGTTTCTGGTCGGAAGGGGTATAAACTCCAACCATCCCCTTCATGGGACCGCTTCCCATAACTGATTAGGCCTGCTTGATATGATCTATCTCTCAGTAATAATAACACATCATGACTTGACTAATTTTTGTATAGTCTGTTTCAAAATAACTCTAAATAAACATGTTAGAAAAGTTAACAGTTTTTACTATAAAAGGCAACATGTTTACTTGGATGTTGTTTACATATATTAAGTCATCGTAATCTAAATACAATTTTCAGGTTTTCATTCCAGGAATATTTATGAATCATGTGTAGTAAAGGAAAAGAAAGTTGGACAAAAGGGTTAATACATATTACATATCAGAACAGTGGCGGATCCAGAAAATCCATTCAAGGAGGCCCCATTAACATGATGCCAAAGGCCATCAATGTCCTCTAATGGAAATTAAAATAATAATAATAATTTTTTTTTAATTATTTTATTTAAATCGCAACATTTAGCGGGGGCGGGGGGCGAGCCTAGATCCGCCATTGCAGAGATACGTGGATGCGTGGGCATGTTTATAAGCGTTTGATATCTAAAGTATACTATAACAGTAGACTTTACTAAACCACCTATCAAGTTTAAATCCACAGAAAAATTATTCGCATTTGTCACGACAAATTAAAATTATTTCCTATGCTGACTGATTTGAAATCTGTTCACGGACTAGCGATCACTAGTTGGCATGTTCAAAATAAGTCACTCAGTACTTCAGCATGAGCTTTAAAAACATTGTTTAGGTTTTTGGAATGTTTCTATTTTTATGAGGGTCCAGTTTTCTAAAAGTTCCATTTCAGTAGATATTGGACTTTTAGTTAAAGTGTATGGAAATATGTCTGTATACCACTATCAAAGGAAAGGATTTTTTTTTTTTAAGGACACCCCTGCACATTATTTATTTAGGGACTATTAGGAAAGCATGGCAGAAGCAAGTGAACATTGGGGTTGGGGGGGGTCTAACAGAGAAATGCGGGGGCGGGGGCTAACAGATCTAGGTACGAAGTGTCAAGTTTGAAGTGGATACGAAATTATGCTTATTCAGGATTCACCCCGCTCTCCCCACCCCCCTCCGTTCCGTCGTGCCTGTTTGGTGTCAAATTTACGGTGTTTGCGACTCATAGTCTTCAGAGAAAACCAGTAACCGCTAAGTAGGCTACTCTTTCCGATTAGCAGAAAGATATCTTTTATAATAATGCGCTTTCGCACAGACAGGATAGTATATATGACTGTATTTGATACTACAGGTGTGGATTAGTGGCTGGAACGAGAAATATCCCAAACGAGTCCACTGTGACGGTTCATTACACGTTAGGCTGCTGCTCTATGACGTCACACGTCATACTGCAGAGTAAGATTAACGCGTACAACACAACTCTAAAGTTACAATATTGTTGAATGAGAAACAGTAAAAAAAAATGAAAACGATTCTCTATTTTAAAAACAAATCAAACATATGTGAATAAGATAACAGTGAGCATTGATAATGTGATAACTGTATTTTCTTAGGGTAACTTTATATGTTTTTCAATATTTACATTCGACGGTTTTGTTATTGCATTTGCGCAATCTGTTTTCAATACAGCACTGGGATTGACAAATATCTTTTCACTGCCAATAAAGCAAGGCGCTTGCCGAGGAAGCACGGTCGGCAGCCTCTGTGCAAGAGGTTAATTGCATATAATTAGTTTGCCGTCAAAAGTTGTCAAATTGTGATACTTAATATGCCTGTGTTGCCTATGAAGCACAGCTGGCGTTACCAGCTGGTTTCCTAGCTATATTTAACCATACAGAACATTTAGGGGCCAACCAATTAATCTGAAGGAAGAGTATGACTTTTTTTTTTTAAGTTTTATTGCCAGTGCCGTAGCCAGAGACCTCGTCTGGGTTTTTTTACCGACTATGCTTATAAACTGTACGAATCTACTTTAAAACAAGGATTATTTCGATAGGATATACAGTGGAACCCTCTTCAGATGTGTCTCATCTGTTTTCAGCCTCTGTCTACAGCATTAGTTGCAATCTGGGTCCAGCGAGCTGACGCGTTCAAATCATCTGAGATACAAAAGGCAATTTGGACTTCTCATATCCGGATTAGTAAT
Source organism: Symmetromphalus regularis (assembly GCA_032355785.1). Classification (NCBI taxonomy): domain Eukaryota; kingdom Metazoa; phylum Mollusca; class Gastropoda; order Neomphalida; family Neomphalidae; genus Symmetromphalus; species Symmetromphalus regularis. Next base: position 5,366 of record JAULBS010116925.1, on the reverse strand, counting down.
ACAATGCAGCAGCAGTAGAAGAAGAAAAAACTTTTTGTTGTTGTTTAACGACACTACTAGAGCACATTTATTTATTAATCATCGGCTATTTTATGTCAAACATTTCTTAATACTGACACGTTATCTTCAGATGAAAATTGTTAAAAATTGTTCATTAGCAACAAGGGATCAAATAACAGCCTTTGATATAGACTACTAGTCGTGTGGTACTGGTTGGAACGGGAAAAACTATCAGAGAATAAGTTCGTTGACGGGGTTTGATCCTATGATTAAAGCATCTCAAGCGAACAATCGACCGACTGAGCTAGATCCTAATCTAGGAAGAAGAAAAGAAGAAGAAGAAAGCACGCTCAGATTACATTCTAGAACAGCTACTGAAGAGAGCATTACATTTTACTTCCATAATCGCTTTCTTTGTAATAAATTGTTAATGTATGTACTCGTTCGCATGTGCGTGTGAGTGTTTGTGTTTGTATTTGAGCTATAGATAACTTGGCTAAATTAAAACATAGAAATGTGTCACAAAATATGTTTCATCAAGGTTCTAATACTCAAGTAATTCCGATCGCTTTTGAAAAATTACATGGTAGACATCCAGATGCCAATTCGCTATTTAATTAACACCTATGTACATGTATATAAATTTCGTTTTTGGCAGTACGATTGGAACAATTTCATGATAATATTATATATAATTCGGAAATTACAAAATTGTCGAGATGTGTTTATTTTAATTTCTATTGAAGACTACAAACATATCTCTCAAATATTGTTTTCAAAATGTCTGTCTGAAACCAAAATGTCCGTTCTGCAAACATGCAGACTGGAGAGTATGTGGCTGTGAAATATAATTAACAGCATGGACAGATCCAGCATTATGCCAATTAACAAAGTCTGGTTTACTGAAATAAATGTATTACTGGAATTAAGTTTAAAACTGCTTGCATTCCTAAAACATTATGGTACGTTAGTGATGTATATACACTCCTCTCCAAGAAAAAGTAAGAAAGAAAGTTTTATTTTTAAATACTACGTACTCCCTTTGTATCCTTTTAAAGTTCTAAGCTCATAGCAAGATCCTGACTTTATTTAGTTTTTTTTTTAATTTATATATATATATATATGTTATTATTATTAATCTTCTTTTAAAGGCTGCTCTTTCTTTAAAACACCATTCAGCTCCAGAAGAGCATTATAAAAATAATTTTACATTATTTTATTTTGGTTTACGATTGCTTAGAAGATTGTTTAAACCTAGACGTGCTCGGGTTTAAATATATGATAACTACAACTTCTTTCTATAATAAATCCTTTCTGAATTACTACAGGCTAATCATTTTTAGTAGCAAAGGAAAGGATTGTTTGTTTAACGACTCTCCAGCACATTTGTTTTTTATTCAGCTGCTATAAGGTGTCTGATATATGGTATTCTATGACTCATGGTCTTTAGAGGAAACCTTCCACCGCTACATAGGCTACTCTTTCCGATTAGCAGCAAGCGATCTTTTATATGCGTTACCACAGACAGGACAGCACAGCACATCCCTTTGATAAACCAGTTGTTGAATACTGGACTGTACACCTACCCACTAAGCCTTAGCGGAACATTCAGTCTGGGTTGGAGCCGGAATCGAGATTTAAAATCCCATGCGTCGACTGAAATTTGATCTCAGTACACACCATCCGTGAGGCGGACAGCTTAACCACTGTCTTTTTCTAATAGCAGTCAAGCGTATTTTATGCATTTTCCCCAAACACTGATCATTATATCTTTATATCTCACGGTCTTTGATAAACAAGTTATCAATAAATAAATCTGAATATTAAGATGTTTACACGCTGTCATATAACATTGATATAATATTATGTGTTTTCATGATATAAATATTCATTTATTATCTAATTATAAATATTTAAAAACTAAAATACCAGCAATAAAATATGAATGTGATGTTGTCTCTAGACACGTGCATTTATTATCTAAATATCTTTAAACTGAAATGCCAGTAATAAAAATATGTAAGCGCCACTACGTCTGAAAAAAACTCACAACCTGTTGGTGGCAGATAAGTAGTGAAAGAAAAGAGATTTTTTGTATCCAAGCACCCAATAAACGCACCAATATAGAGACGTTTCTCAGATAAATCTTAGATGTATTTTCGCACTTAGGTTTGTCTAAATAATCCTGATACAACTTCGTTCGCATGCCATCTGTCAAAGCACTCGAACGGCCTTTCATATACTTATAGCAACCCACACCTCATAATGAATCGCTCGTCAGTTTTACCAACACGTGAATAATGAGCCGATAGGCGCCGAGCAAGTCTTGTAAAGTCTTTGCAGGTTTTGCAATTACATATAGGTCTAAGACAGCAGCGAGTGGCTCTGGGCAGTGTTCGGAAAAATCGTCAGCATTCGGGAGCCTATGGAACTCTTCCTTACTTCAGATCTTACAACCTACGACAACAACAGTTGCTGAATAGCCTAGAGCTATGTGAAGATTGTTTGGGTAACAATTTCAAATTGGGACGAGTCGTATATAAAATGTTTGGCATTTCGTGACGGATTGGCAGTGACCAAGTCGTTGCTTCGTTTATCGTGTAACAATGCAGAAGATTTATAGCCGAGTGATTATTACTTAATTTATTACGACTCACTGACACATTGATTTTGTTTCCAAAAAGACTAAACGCATCAGCTGAAGTGAATTATTTTTTTTCTAGTTAACACGTTTATATTAGCTAATGCATTGCCAACAACTAATGTAGACAAAAAACGTTTGATATAGTTTTTGAAAGGTGCTTACAAACATAAAATATTAACAGTTGGTGTTCAGTTTTGACGGATTTTTAAACGCAATTTTTTTTCTCATGTTTTTTTGGATTTCTATCAAGAATTGGTGCTGAGTTTTGTAGGATGTCGATGGCGTATTTTATTCGAAATGATTCTTTTGTGCAGTTCTATAAAAAAATATATTGTAGGGATAATTAGTATTTCCCGTGACGTGAATCTAACGTACAAAGCAGCAATAATATAAACAATACTTTTGTTGGATTTCAGAAACTGGTATTGTATGTTAAATTAATACTGTGTACAAAACAGTCATAACAGTATTTAGGTGGATTTAGATTACTTTTATCTTCTGTGAAATGTTTATTGGAAATTTTGGAATTGTGTTATCCTCAAACAACAGGAAGACACGGTATGGTCTCTGATTATGTCTCAATAACTGCAACACATAGATTTCTACAAACCACCAACTTCTTCCAGATCATGCCATATATCACAAATGGTTTCACCGATATTAGTTCTCTGGGCCGTGCTGTCCGTGCTTGTGGCTGGCTCGTGCAGCTTCACCTTCTTGCAGCCATTTTGGATTATCCATTTGGACTACACTCACTCGTTCGGAATGGTCAGCTACTGCTACATGGACTCGCTGTATGAGAATTACAGAGACGTCTGCACTGCATATGGTGGCTACTACCACCTGGGTAACATTCCATCAGGTGCGTGGCAAGCTGCCTGTGTCTTGTATGGCACTGGTTGTGTCTTGCTATGTCTCTCTGCTGTCTTGGCATTGTACGACTTAGGGATGGTGCGGGAATCAACAAGTAACAGGAGACTGTCCCTAGTGGCAGGATACATACAGGCGGTAGGAGGTAGGTACAACATATCAATGAAATGAGTTTTAAAAGACATAGAGTAATATGACTCTAGGTTTACCTAGTTGTACAAGATGAAGCAATAGTGATAATTATCTATAATAACAAAAAAGGAATAATATTAATATATAATAATATTTAGTAGTAGTAGTAGTAGTAGTAGTAGTAGTAGTAGTAGTAGTAGTAGTAGCAGCAGCAGTAGTAGTAATAGTAGTGCTGGTGGTGGTAGTGGTAGATGTAGTGGTATTTGTTATAGTGGTGGTAGTTGTGGTGGTAGTATCATCAGTGGTAGTAGTAGTTGTGGTGGTTATGGTTGTAGTTTTAGTAGTGGTAGTAGTAGTAGTAGCAGTAGTAATAATAATAGTAGTAGCAGTAGCAGCATTAGTAATAGTAGTAGTAGTGGTGGTGGTGTGGTAGTGAAGGCGGCGGTGTTGCTGGTAGTAATAGTAGTAGTAGCAGTAGCAGCACTAGTAATAGTAGTAGTAATGGTGGTAGTGAAGGCGGCGGCGATGCTGGTAGTAATAGTAGTAGTAGCAGTAGCAGCATTAGTAATAGTAGTAGTAGTGGTGGTGGTGTGGTAGTGAAGGCGGCGGTGATGCTGGTAGTAATAATAGTAGTAAAAGTAGTAGTCAAGTAGTTGAAACTGTTTAAGTGGCTGTATACCTCACGACTCTGCACCAACTACGGGGGTTAAGATTTAAAACTAGAATAAAAACATTCATTACTCGAGAGAGTTTCTAATCCTGGATCTACTAGCCTTAACTTAGTGATCTAACTATTAAGTCGCTTTCTGTCGAGACGCAACCCACAGTTGAGAAATGTGAAGATTACTGTGATTAGGATGATAATGATGATAATGATTATGATGATGATGATGATGATGATGATGAAATGTTGGTTTAACTTTCTTACTCCTGATGATCTAAACAACATGACTAATGATCATCAAATATTTTACTAATTACATGTATTAGTTGCTGTTTGTCAAAGTGATGCCAAGTGTAGCCAACATGAAACATATGGCGTGAACATCGTGTACAAACACTGTATCATATAACAGTATCATACTGAGTCACTTCCGTGTCTCCTGTTATAAATTAATTAAATATACGTGAACACTGTATATTAAAATAATATTACATACGATTTTCTTTGATAGGATTTTCCTTCTTCATTAGATGTTAGATTTTATAAGACTGCCAGTAATAAGACAAATAATTAAAAATAAACTCTTTTTTACTCGACTCAAGAGTTTGCATCTGTTACTTACAGATGAGCTGCTCCTGTCTTGCAGTCTAAAACGTGATATATTACCAATCCATGTTACAATAATTACATGTTTGTAAAATCCAAAGAGAATTTGAATATTGTGTTTTGCTATGATGGATAGTGAAAGTGTTGACCCACACTTTTTTCCATTTCATCATCCTTTATTTTGAACATAAAAGATATTGATAGTTATTTTGAATTGACAAGCTAGTGATACTTTATTTTAAAAGGTCAAAGCAGAGTGTTTAATTTTATACTTTTTTCCCAAATAAGTACACCAATTCACTGATAACTATTCTTTCTTGTGTGTGTGTATGTGTGTGTGTGTGTCTGTCCTCGTGCGTGCGTGTGTGTGTCTGTCCTCAAGCGTGCGTGCGTGCGCGCGCGCGCTTGTGTGTGTGTGTGTGTGTGTGTGTGTGTGTGTGTGTGTGTGTG
>JAULBS010116924.1:0-29542 GCA_032355785.1 Symmetromphalus regularis | reverse complement strand
ACAGATAAGAAAAGTTTGGAAAAGGAGGGGTCAAAATATTTTAAATATTTGTAACATTGGAGTAAGGTTAAAGTTACATATAACCAAAGTATAATGAGGGAAAAAATAAATATTTCTGGTTAAAATGGGAGTTAAAACTCCTAAACCTCCCTTTTGGTCTTCTTCTGACAGATTTAAAAGGACAAATGAAAAAAGTAGGGTAGACAGATAGTCTAAGAGAACTTTTTGGTTTGTTTCACCATTTACGAATTTTAAATATAAGAAGTAAATTATAAACAAAATAACTTGAACATTATAATATCAAATAAAATTATTGGTTTTTTTTCTTTTTATATAAATTTGGGTTTCAGGAAACATAATTTTGTTTGGGTATAATATGACCTCCAATAGATAATATTTATTTTTGTGTTGGCTTCGTTAAACAAATAAATATTTTTATTTCAGAATTTCCTACCAACAAGACCGAACTAAATGCTGTTTTTGACATATTCGACAAACGTGGATTCATGGAGTACAAAGATTTTATTGATGCACTCAAACCAGACAAGGTATTTAAGCTAGATTTGTTCAGTTTTGGTATTAATGGGGTAACCGATATGTTTTATTTTGATCAAAAGTCAAAATTTACTAATATTTGAAAAGTGCAACTATTTTAATGTGCAGTTTGGGCTATTTTTCTATTCCAATTAATGGTCCACAACTGGTTCATCAAAGACTGTGGTATTTGCTGTTCTGTCTGTGGCATGGTGCATCAAAAAAGACTCCTTGCTACTTTTTGGAAAGAGTAGTATATGTGGCAGCAGCGAGTTTCCTCTAAATAAATGTCAGAATGACCATATGATTGACGTCCAATAGCATCGTTAAATAAAACAAACTTTACTTTTATTTAAATAAACAGTTCTTTCCTTACTAAGTTTGGGCTATTTTTCCATTCCATTCCATAACTGGTTCATCAAAAGCCATGGTATGTGCTGTCCAGTCTGTGAGACAGTGCATATAAAACACCTTGCTGCTTATCGGAAAGAGTGGCAGTGGGATTCTTCTAAATAAATATGTCAGAATGACCATATGATTGACATCCAATAGCCGGTGATAAGATAAAAAATCAATTTACTCTAGAGGCGTCATTAAATAAAACAAACTTTACTTTTCATTACGTAATGTTTGCTTTGTAGAACAAATCTGCGAGAGCTAAAGCTGCATCCCGTCAGAAGTCCGATATTGAAGTAATTCACGATGAAATCGAGCGTGACGTCTCAATGTGTCAGTGTCGTCACCAGTTCAAAGCAGAGTTTATAGAAGAAGGAAAATACAGAGTAAATATTTATTTCTTTTGTTGATTGTCCTCCATATATCATTTTAACCAGGTATGTAGTCAACACAAAGTTTGCATCTAGGATGCAATGTAATATCACCAGGAACCTCAGTAACAGATAAAATCAAAGTACATTTATCAATAATCACAAAAATCTAAAATATACAATAAGGAATATTTTGACCATTCTAAAACAGCATAAGATTACACTAACATTAGAGTTATTTTGTGATTATTTGATAAAAATGTTAAGATCCGCCATGGTTTTCGGTACATTGGAAAAAAAAGAAAAGTTTTCTACATTTTCTTATGCAATTAACCAGATATTAGAAAGAAATCATATGCAATTAAAAGAAATTCTTTGTATATATTTGCATACAAACGGTTCTGTGCAGCAGAATATTATGCAAATAACAGGAATATGCTATTATCAGGAATGCAAATAAGTGGACTTGATTGTATTAAAAAATTAAATAAACACATATTGCGTTACTTAAAATAAAAAGGTTCGCATACCTAAATGCCACTTTGCTTTCTTCTGGGCAGCAGACAGCTGTTTGCCTGAAGCTATGGCATCCAAGGTGTGACTGACATCTTTCATTTCTGAAAAATAAAAGACAAGAGATAAAAATTTAATTATTCATCATTAAATATAACCAACTAGAAATACGTCAAGATGACATGAATTCAGCTAGTCAGTAATAATTTATACTTATATAACCAGGATGGGACTTACAATTACTTTTAAATTTTACAATGATCACACAGACACAAAATAAAAGCAATTCTAGAAATATCTTGGGTGTGGGGGTTGGTGCGGGAGAGTGGACAGCAATTTTTCAGATCCCCACTACCTAGTTTTACCTTAATTGTATCCTAATACAACTCTAATTGCATTACTCTTTAACTATGATTACTTCTAGAACAGGCCTAACTCTAAGGTGACTAAATGTGTCTAACACAAACCAGCTGAACAGTTTTATAAAGAATAATTTTACCTGGCATTTTTTCTGGGTGTGATCTCAAAGGACTGGAAGTCTGGAAAATGAATGCAATAAAAGATTTTTTTTGAAAAAACATCCCATATTACTTACTTTAATTTTGATATTGGAATATCTGTAAAAATGATTCCATATCAGATGTAAGTCATTAAAAATAACACCATTTACTGCCAGAAGTGTGTTTTGGAATTTTGGGGGATTTGTTCTGGCAATTTTTGATTTAAGCCTGCAGATTTATAGCTCACTGACCAGGTCTGGCAGGAATTTCAATTTAATACAACCAATGATAAACATAATGGTCCTATTTTATGAACTGCCTTCTTTTCTCTTATACACATTAAACTATATATAACAGAGGCACCTGCTAAAAATGGGTTCCTATAAAAACTGGCCAAATTTCTTAGTTACTAATTTTCTCTTATGTATTCAATTTTAAAACACTGAATAAACCTGTACCTGTTTATTCTTAAATCAGATGGGTTTTCTGTATCAAAACATTACATTCTTAATAAATTAACCTGTCAAAATCTGACCGCTCAAAATAAAACTAGCTGTGCAAACAATGGTTTACAATATCCACTGTCTACTGAGCCAAGATGAGCAGACGTGTCAACCATCTTGGACTGAGACAGTTCATTAGTTTAATGTAAAGTTGTCTTTTACTTAATGACGACTGCAAAGGTTTTATGTACTCACCAACACAAAAGATTCTGGTGGAGGACTGGATGCTAAATAGAAGTCACGGAATTCGGCTTTGGCTACAAATATAAAACAAGTATCACTACAAGAAAAGTAACATCAGAATTACTGAGCATCATCAATTTAACATCACAGAGATTGCAAAGCTAGGTAAAAATCCTTAATGCCAACTAATTGGCTTTTATTTTTGACATATTTCTTCACTCTGAGAAATTTTGTATCATTTCTAAGAGAAAGTTGACAATTTTCTCTTTCACTAAGCAATAAAATATTAATACTCCATCCATTTAATTATATAAATACTTCTCTTTATGCCTGGTAAGATTTTGTGCAAGGTATCTGAAACAATAATAATATAATAATAATATAATACAAAATGAGCTGCACTTACTGTCATCTGAGAACCTCTGATTGTCTACAATAAGGTTGTAAGCAATAGCAAGCTGATCCATTGGATCTCCACTCAAAATTGCACGATGCACATCGTCTTCATCCACATTAAATTTCTGAAAAAATATTTCTATCCTTAAAACCATTTGCAAATAATCATAACCTATATTTCTTTGGAAAAAAATACTGATTAAGATTCATAGAGATATTGCTGAAATTTCTTTGGCTGAAACCTATGTTGGCTGAAACCTATGTTGGTTTGGAATTTTTTAGTGTTAAATGATTGCCTAAAATGGCAAAAAGTTGTGATCATTAAGAGGAAATGATAGCTATTTCTGACTGATCTTAATAGTTAATTTGTTTTACCAATTGTGAAATAATATGGAATCTTTTTATTATGATTCTGAATATATGGTTTCGTTAAAATGAGTGACAGCTGAATATCAGAGCCTGAATGACAATTTGTGTTGATTTTTTTTTATGAAGAACATGCTGGAAAATAGTGCAGAAAATAAATCACAAGAGACTATATATTTTGTCTATGTGAAACAGTTATTTTTTGCTTCTTTTCATAATGTGTGAAGGGAAATGATTTATAAGCAAACATTCAATCTGAAATTTATCAAAAGTAATTCTGTAGTCTAAAGGTTGAATTTTAGGTAACTAATTTTCAATTTGCTGGAACAGAAAGAACAACAGTTTTCATTAAATTTTGTGTCCCCGAGTCCCTCAATGAAATTCTGTGAATCCTGACATTTTTAGTAGTATTATTTTTAATTACATCACTAGAGCACATTGAGTTATTAATCATCAGCTATCGGATGTCAAGCATGTGGTAATTGTGACATGTAGTCAGCATCTGACGGGTTTTGAACCACTGTCTTCAGCTTGAGAGTCCGATGCCCTACAACTGGACCACTGAGGCTCACTGGACTGTGAAAAAGGGTCTCATCTAACTATTCTGCAAGGAATTCTAAATGCCAGTTTAACTGATTTCACCAAATCTAAAATAATGATTCAACATTTTATGAAGTATTGCTTACCTCACAGACTTCACTAATAACATTCAGATCAACAATAGAAGCATCTTGGTCACTGGTTGACGGAAATAAATAGTCCTGCAGATCCTGCTTGAACCATTCATGATCCCTATTAGTAAACATTAACAAAATTGCTTAATATAGATGATGTAACATTTTTGGATTGTTTTCATTTGAAGCATTTTATACTTTTAACAGTAATCCTGGTAATATTAGACTAAACTGAATGGCCTGTAACTGAATTTTGTTCAAATTTTAACTAAAGATGGACATCATTGAGGTGTTCCGATTGAACATACAAATATTTTTAAGTGGCCAAAATCAACTGAGGCATTCCAGTTGGTTTTAGACTGTTCAGTAGACTGGGGAAATGGTCGCTATTATGTTCTATATGGGTTGCACAGATACTAGAAGGAAACCAGTTGAAAACAATGAAAAAAAAGTAACTTTCCGTTCCCTTACAAACATCAGTCACTTGCATTTTGATACAGAAGAGTGACACGTGTTAAGGTTTTGACTTGCCTGATGCAATTTTGACTCGCTATAGGCGATTGGGCAACCATAAAGTGCACACCTTGAATTTAAGAATGGAATTAACAGACCATCTAAATTTAAGAATGGAATTAACAGACCATCTAAATTCACACTGCACGGTCTTGTAGCTTTGTAACATTTTCCAATAAATTATCAAAGCCACTTAGAGTATTAACTGCTGTGCCCCTTAAACACAAACATTTTATCCCTGAAATAGCTTCTTACCTGATGTCCTTTATGGTAGCCCTTTTGAGTGGGTCCACCTGTAACATGTGACACAACAAACTGACCACCGATTTGTTGAGGTAATCTGGGATTGCAAAGATTCCCGCTGCAAATAAATAGACAGATTGTAGTCAGCTTGAAGAGGTTATCTCTCTTGAGAAACATCTCTGATCTTTAACTTCAGTACAATACAAAGCCAAGAGACCCCAAGCTAAATAAAGAAGGATTAATACATGATTAACACTGTTCTTTATAGGTGGCAAAAAAAAAATGTTTTGTTTAATGAGATCACTAAAGCACATTGATTTATTAATTATCAACTATTGGATCTCAAACATTGGTCATTTTGACACGTAGTCAAGTATGATCAGCCTCCAATGTAATTTGAACCACTGTCATCAGCTTGAGAGTCTGATGTTTTACCGCTAGACCACCGAGGCTCACCTACTATAGAATATGGTTATTACTGCAAATCAGTTGACCGATTATTTCAATTCTTCAATCACTGTAATTTACAACTTTAGCTTATTCATCAAACAATTTACCTTAATCATTATCTTGAAACCATACATAATAAATATATTTCCTATAAACAAGTTATTTAAACACAACAGACATTAACTTTTTAAGTGAATTATGACTGAACATGCTATTGGACCAACTAAGCACCCAAATACAGGTACATTTGTAGTAAGTGGTTTGGAAAGAAATGCCTCTTTGATAAACAATAGATTGTAGCACTTACATTTTATTTTTCGAAATAATGTTGGCACATGCTCATCATCAAATGGCAGCTGAAAGAAAAGACGAAGATCAAAATAAACATGAACTATATCTTAGAGGGATAGACTGCTAATGGTATCTGTCCATCTTTCTTTCTTTCTGCATATTATTCTCAGATATTAACTTGATTCACTGGTGATGATTTTCTTAGCAACGTCATTCTCTCTGCTAAGCATTTTATGTTCGGCAAGAAATCGTTACGTTGCCACACACCCTTGTCGATATTTGGTACCAATGCTTATGACCTAACCTCATCGCTATGTTGCGATTGTAGGTCACTCACGTTGCGATTATAGGTCACTCACCCTTTAATGTTCGTTTTTAAAATGGTCGTCACTTTCTTCCATATTACTTACTTGTCTGAATCTGTTCATTATTAGTTCCATAGCTTCAGATTACCTAAATAGTCATGCAGGTCTTCGATGTGTTTCACGACATTTCAGTAGTTAAAAATTCATTTTTAAAAGATTTTTGAATTAAACAAACAGGAAGAGTTCACAAGACCGGAAGTTTGGACATCCCACAATACTACTACACTGAGCAATCATCTTTTGGATAGCTTTAATTATATGTAAATGACCTCATACCAGTCGAGGTCTCAAAATGTATATATATGTCGCCTGCACATGATTGGAAAGTGCTTTCTTACATAAATATACGTTGCCCGCAGTTAATCAGTTGATTGATTTTTATCATTAAGTTAAGTAAAAATGTTCTAGTATAATTTGACAATGGTTTTATGTCCCTTAAATAGCTTTAGACTGGGGTATTGGTACTGACTCTAGCAACGCAAATTATGTAATAAGTCATTCATAGTGACTTCTACATATCTGTACAAAACACTAATTTCATTTTGGAATATTCCAATAATACAGTTACCATAACCACCTTGAAAAATAAAAATTGTATCTGCGGCAAAAAAGGTTCCGTGGATAATGAAAAACTCTGCGAAAATCTCCACAGCATTGCTGATTGCAATGGGCAGTTTCAGTGGTTGTAATAAACAGAGGCCAAGTATGCAATCTGTATGGCACTGCTATCATGTTAGAGCCGTGTAACTCAAAGCAAACATAGCCTTATGATAAATGCTTTAATAATAAATTAGTATTATTTTCAACCTAAAGACTTACAATTGCTTTGAGTTGAGCCGTGATAACATTACACAACATAACTCCACATAACTGGATTATTCAAGATCACAGACCAATCAGGTCGCATCTTTCGTTCCTTTTGCATTATTCGTTAACTTAAATATCTGAACAGAATTATCTCCCTTGATAACAATCAGTGTAATTAATGTGATCTAGGATTTACAGTCTAGATTTTGTGGAAGCCTAATGCAAAGTATAAAATGAAACAACTAATTATACATTTAAAAGACCTTTTGTAAATGTTAATTATTACACTATAAGTGACACTGGTGGAACAAAACATATTACCAAGTAGACACTAAAAATAATGTAAATCATGCTAAAAAATATCATACTTTCCATATAGCATTTCCATCATGATCATAGAATCATACAGCATTTCCATCATGATCATATTCAGCATTTCAATCATGACATATACATGAAAGAAATGGAAAATCAGCGCCTCTACATATATCATACAGCAGATATGTTGGTGGATGGCGGATAGTGAAGGGTGGTAAAATGGGGTAAATTTAAATGCAGACAATCGGTACTCCATGGTTTTTAGGCGATAAGCGGGAATGGTGGTATAATGAGGTTTGACTCTATTTGCCTTAGAGCATCAAGTGTAAGCCAAAGCCATGAGAAATGACAGCTTTACTACTGAGCAGGATCATAATGAAGTGAAAAAAGCAAGGGAAAATCTCTGAATAATATAGATTTTTGAGGATCAGTTTCTGTATAGCAAACGGTCAGTGTCCGAGATGATGTTATATACATTTACAAACGCTGCAATTGCCCATGGCATTCAGTAATGCTGTGGAGATTGCTGTAGTTTTTTTTATTATCCGTGACACTTTTTTTTGCTGCAGACCAAATGTTTTTTTCAAGATGTATTTTTTCCTTAGCAAACTCAGAGATGGAAACGTGTGAATGCGAAAACTGTTGTGAAAAATGCTGTGGACACTATTTCCTCACAACATTTATTTTGCCATGGACATTTTCTTAATTGCAAGGGTTGCATTTATCTAAACTACTAATAGTCCACTGAAGCAGTTAAGCAATTCACTTAAGTGGCACTGTTATAAAACATTCAGTAATCCTCAATTTAATAATTAAAACAAGGGGGTCGTTCACAATTATCAACATTTTCCTATACACATACAGCACATGTTGTGGTAGGTGGGAGATCATGGCCAACATACATATTTAAATTAATCAATAAAATGTTGGAAAAAATCCCTCAGATGTATTAACTAGGGGTAAGGGATAAGAAAAGGCCGAAAACTGCGAATGATTCCCAAGAATACAATAATTTACTAACTCAAATATATTTAATGAAACATAGATAAAAAAAAACAAAAAAACATTTGAATAAAATGTTTGACCTATAAGATTATTTCAAGAGGCAATTCAAATTAAACTTCTGGCTATTTTATATACACTGTTATTTGGAATATTAAATAAATATTGTTTTAAAATTGATAAACTAGTATTAAAATATTTTTTTTGCTCCAAACAAGTAAGCCAATTAAGACTGAATTAGCGCATGCATTCAAACCAAAATGCAAACAGAAACAAAACAGAAAAGCTAACCAACATGTTATATATATATTATAGAAAACCTTGGTTAATTAAATGCAATGATTGAACATGATGGACAAACAGGAGATGAGGTCATCTCAAAGTGCGGCAATATTTTTGAAGTACTCACTGTACCACATAATAATGCATAGAGAATGATTCCACAGCTCCATATGTCCACTTCTGGCCCTGCATACAATCTATGCATATAACAAAAGGAAAATATATGAAAACACATACATGAAAAAAAAGGAGAGAAAAGACCTAAATGTTTGACTTACGGTTCCACAGAGGAAGGCATAGACGATAACGCCACAGCTCCAAATGTCAACCTCAGGTCCCGCATACAATCTAGATAATTGAGAAACCATGTCTTTTATATCAGACAGCACGTGAATAATATTTACACCGATCTGATTCTTTTGTTTTAGATGCATGTGATATGAATTATCAAAAATAGGCTGTAAAACATTTTAAAATAGAGATTTATACACTTCCATAAAGCCCAATTAGCTTTTCAAAACTTCAAATCTTTTCAAAATATTCTGAGTATTTAAGAAAGGTTCTTAACAACACCCCAGCACATTAATTAATGAGTTAGGTGTCAAACTCATGGTATTTGTGACTCATGGTCTTCAGAGGAAACAATTTACCAACAGATAGGCTACTCTTTCCTTTAACAGCAATGAATTTTTAAAATACGCTTTCCCATAAACAGGGAATCACATACTATGGACTAAAGTTCCTGAACACTGAAGGTGACTTTTGTCAAACTATGTACAACAAAATTACTTACTTTCCAGAAATAACTTCTGGGGCAGCATAGTTTGGCGAACCACAACTGGTGCGTAGGAACTCCCCATCATGCATCATATTTGACAGACCTGATCAAACAAAACCATCTGTGTATACAAATATACAACCACGACATTAAAGCTTGATATAGCAATGATTAGAATTAGTCAAAATCACCAACAACAAATTTACTAACATTTAAGTTTTTTTTCTTCAAAACTCACAGTGGGTGTTCTCTCGCATAAATTTGAATGCTACAACAGCAATTTATAAATAACCTGGAACAGTTACACTTATATTTAGAAAATGAATAAATTCATAGTTGAGAAATACTGTATTTCAGAGCTGTAGTTTTAAATGTGCCAAAATATTACAGAATAAGATAACTGAATAAGCAGGTGAAAAGAAATGATTATTTAGTAATTTACTACTTTTGATAAGTACATTGTCTATGACACTACTTCTTCAAGCCACATAGTCTTAAGCTTGTAAAACTGATGAAATACAATGAAGATTTATTAAATTTTTAAAATTTACCAAAATCAGCGATCTTGACATTGTTATTGCTATCCAGCAGCAAGTTTTCTGGCTTCAAGTCTCTATGGACGATCATGTGACGGTGACAGTATGCAACACCAGACAAAATCTGCTGAAAGAATCTCCTTGCCTCTGCCTCCTTTAACTGAATACAGAAACAGTAAAATGACTAACAAATACTTGTCCAAAACACAATTAACAAATATTCAAAAAAACGAAAAAAAAATTACAGTCCAGGGTAGCCGCAAAACTTGTTTGAGAGACATAATTATTAATGACTTAAGTTCTCTTGGGATCAGGCAACACCAGGGACAAAACAGCAAATGTAATAGGTTTTTTTAGTGGGCATGGTTGCAAATGCTGTAATAGTCCTCAAATTTTTATGATAACACCTGACTGGCATCATAAAATCATTTTGCAATGTCAATAATAAGCATTCTTTCATAGTTCTGGTAGAGCTCAAATGGTAGAGTGTCTGCCTGTGAACCGGTTGGTCGTCGGATCGATCCTTCTCAGTGCACAAATCTGCATTTTCTATTCCAACCAGTGGTCCACAACTGGTTCCTCAAAGGTTGTGGTATGTGCTGTCCTGTCTGTGGGACGGTGAATATAAAAGACCTCTTGCTGCTTGTCGGAAAGAGTAGCCTATGTGGCGACAGCAGGTTTCCTCTTAATACATGTCAGAATGACCATATGATTGATGTCCAACAACCAATGATAAGATAAAAAATCACTGTGCTCTAGAGGCGTCGTTAAATAATTTTAAAAAACTTTACTTTTTTCTTTCATAGTTCTGGAACAGGAGTACAAAGTTATCAGAAACCAATTGTATGGCAGCTTTTATGTCGGCACTGCCTACTGCTGCTATGAATTTCAATGGGTGCTGTTATGAAATTTAACCACTACCAAGGCCAATACGTCAAAATTAATCTGATTTATATTAACAATCATTAAAAAAGTATTTATGTTACAAAAACAAATATTATAACAGGGTTTCTAGAATATGTTAGCCCGATGCCCGTGGCTAGTAGTTTTTGCAGTCGGGCTACCAAATAATCACTTTCCACTAGCCCGATGGCTAGTGGAATTTCAAAAATTAAAAAAAAACAAAAAAAATAACAATGTACAAAAACTGCACCCCCCCCACCCCAAAAAAAGAAATATGCTATTAATAATGACAAGATAAATTTTCACTGCTGCATTCGTAATTCATTCGCAATACAACATGCTACGTTCAGTATTGGAAAGCGCTCGATATGCTTTTTTCTATAAATAAAGTCTGACTATTATTAGCCTGGAACATGTAAAATAACTTGCAAGCATAATTTGCCAAAAAGATGCAGTCCAAGATTTCTGTTTCTGGCAAGATGTCGTAATATCCCAAAAAGTGCCGAATGGATACTGGTCAAATCAAATCAAAATTTTCTGTTCTTTTATTGTTAAAAATTAAATTATTTTAAGTAATTAATGTATCCATTGTTACCTATTACATTGAAGGTAATAATTATTTTACTTTATGTTGTCAGTTTTTAAACTTACTCTGACTGAGTCAGTCATCTGTGAAGTCTGAGACAATCGGATCGCACATGGCTTTTTTGTAAATAAACTTGTAAGTCACTATCTGATAGATCTATTGTGTTTTTAGTTTTTGAAAATGGTGACTCTAATCTTACAGTGAATCAGGGTGCAGATATGTGCATTTTTTGTAATGGTTTCTTTTTTTAAGTCCTGCAAAATGTAGCAAGTCGATCCGATCATCAAGTTTGAGTTTTATTTTTAGAAGTTAGGGCTAGTGAATTTTTAAGTAGGGCTAGTGAATTTTAAAAATCAATTGTCCGACGGGTACAGGATTTAAAAAAAATTCTGGAAGCCCTGATTATGATTAAATATTTATTTGTAATTATGTGTAACCAAAAATGATTTGTAAGTATAACCAGTCAATGAATGTATTTTTTCAAAATTATTACCATTGGTATCTTAGCACATAATGAGTAATAAATAATAATATGACATACCCGACCATGCTTAACAATGTAGTCGAAAAGTTCTCCACCTGAAACATATTCCATTACCATGAATATATCTGTTGGCGTGCTCATAACTTGATATCTGGAAAAAAATTATTTTAAATTATATTTCTGCGAGTGACCTTACCACTTAATATAAAAAAAAATTAAATAAAAAAAATACTCTTTTCCACAAGAGAATCTAACAAGTAACATCTCTTTAAAAATACAAGTACATGTAATGGGTTTTTTATGGATTTTTTTTAAACATAATTTTTTTTTTTAGAAATCTTATGTAAACATTCTTGGGTTCGGAAAGAACAAGGCCGCAATTCTGAAGGATGTCAGGGTTTCTAGAATACGGTAGCCCGATGCCCATGGCTAGTAGTTTTTGTGATCGGGGTACGAAAAATCACTTTCCACTAACCCGACTGCTAGTGGAATTTCAAAAAATAAATAAAATAACGAAAATTCTTTTTTTTTTAAACTGTGCTATTAATATTGACAAGATAAATTTACCTGCTGCATTCGTAATTCATTTGCAATACAACAGCCTACGTTCAGTATTGGAAAGCACTCTATATGCTTTTTTCGATAAATAAATTCTGACTATTATTAGTCTGGAACACGTCTATAACTCGCAAGTGTAATCTTCCAAAAAAAATGCAGCCCAAGATTTCTGTTTTCGGCAAGATGTCGTAATATCACGAAGAGTGGCGAATGGCTTCAAAGTCCATAAAACAAATCAAACTTTTCTGTTCTTTTATTATTAAAAATACAATTATTATAAATAATTAATGCCTCCGTTGTTACCTATTAGATTGAAGGTAATAATTATTTTACTTTAGGTTGTTAGTTTTTAATCTTACTTCGACTGAGTCAGTCATCCGCAAAGTCTGAGACAATGGAATGGCATGTGTCATTTTTTGTAAATAAACTTGTAGGTCGCAGACCTGCCTACCCATATAAAACCCTTTCAGGAATCCAAAGCCCATAAACATGATTTCTAAGGAATGTGTCATATGTGACAACAGAATTGTTCTTTGAATCTAGTCTCAGCTCAGCTTTCAAGTTTGGCAGAAAATGTTTTTATGGGAAATTGAAATGCAAATCCTTGACACTACGCATGCACAATGTCATCTGACCGTCTCCCATGAAGTTATGCAAACCAAAACTCCGACAACTTTAAACAAAAATATATAATAATAATAAATAAATAAATAATAGAAAAAAATCGAGCCAGCAGAATGTTTTATTCTATGGCCGGAATGCCATAGTTTGTGGTGTCTGTCCGGAAATATTAAAGAGAAACCGGAGAGGTAGGCAGGTCTGAGGTCGCCATCTGATGGATCTATTGTGTTATTTTGTTTTTGAAAACAGTGACTCTAATTTTACAATGAATCAGGGTGCAGACTCATGCATTTTTTGTAATGGATTTATTTTTTAAATCCTTTAAAATGTAGCGAGTTGATCCAATCGTCAAGTTTGAGTTTTATTTTTAGGAGGTACGGCTAGTGAATTTTGAAAGTCACTGTTCCGACGGCCAGTGGATTTAAACACAATTCTAGAAGCCCTGGATGAGTTAAAAAATACAACCACAACTTTAACCTCATTTTTCTGACTGTTCTTTTTTAAAAATACTTTATTACTCTTTTATCATTATCGAGTAAACAAAGTTGCAATAAAAATTATATCAGCATGTTTGGTTACACTGGAAAAATGAAACTGGTGTTTGATGTATTTTCTAAAAAGCCATTAGTCATATTTAGAAGCAATATTTATAGAAAAAATGAAAAGGAAAAATTTAGTCAAGGGGATTTACTTATTTTTGTCTAATAATCTGTCTCCCAAGTTCTGTTTAATTTTAACCTAATCCGAATAAGGAATGAGTCCATGATGTTCTGTCAGACAAAACAAAACAACAAATTTAAATTTATTTCATCAAATGACTGGGAATCTTGCTTCAGAAATCTTTAATTTCTCCCCTCACCCCATCAAAAAATCAGGATTTGTCAAAGAAATGATATTACAGCTGGAACACTTTGCAGGGTTTCACATTTGAAAAGTAGAGGAGAGTTATAAATCTCTCACCATGTAAGGTTCAGGGGAGTTTTTCACTCTCCATAATCACACCCCTACAGAAGCGATGGGGAGCTTTTTCCTTAAAATCGTTGATACATTTGGCCAGTCAATAATTAGCAATGTGTATCAGTTCTAAATCATATTTCTGTAAGGATGTTTGTTCATGTCATCATCGTCGGGGAGGTAGTGGTATTCATATTTCGTATACTAGAGGCACTGATATTCCGTGTTAACGGAATCGTGGAAAAACACTGTCTGAAACGGAATTCCCTATTTTCTCCGAAAACATAATTACTTGTCTCCAAATAGCGCAGTCTATTAATTAAATGGATTTTCCATCCGTATCTTGGAAACAAAAATAGTCGATACCTGACTACACTGATATCTGTACGCGTTAGGTCAAATTAATTTTACCACAGAGACGACCTCCAGTCGATTTAATTGACAAAACCGGATGTTTAAAAAACAAATTGGTCTAATTCTCCGACAATTACGCAAGTTTAAGATTTATTACATATTTTGGGTTGATTTGTTTATAATATTAGTGATAATTTAAAACGATGAAAATTTTGTATGTGATCGATTCTAATTATATTCGGATATTTTCGCAAAAACCGAGAATTATCGAACTCGATAGTATTTTTGGAGCGCGATTAGTCACGCTCCTTGGTAGAAATCTACGGGCACGGTGGGGCGAGAGCGCGCGCCTTAAACGTGAATCCCTGCTTTGTCAAAGAGAATGATAGAAAAATAGTAATACATACAGCTTAATGATATGTGGATGTCTGAAGAGCTTGAGATTTTGTATCTCACGGCGGATCTTCCCGACAACATCAAGATTTTTAATCTTCTGACGATTAAGGATCTTCACAGCTACTTTGTGATTGGTCAACTGGTGAGTCGCAACTATAAAGCAATACAAAACACAATACAGCAGAGATAGACAAAATTAAAATAATTCCATCAACCTTTTACTTAATATGAGAATGAATTTGACAACTATCATTTTTTTTAAATTTCCAAATAGAAAAGAAAAAATTAGTCCGCAGCAAAAAAAGTGCTGCGAAGAATGAAAAACTCTGACAATTTTCATGCCACTGCCAATTGCCCTGGGTAATTTGAGGGGCTGTGATGTTTCTACTAACAATCACCAAACTCTGTTTCTGTATCGTGAATGTAGCAGTAAGTCACCATTTAAGTTCAGTGCACATACAGTTTGTGGCTTTCAGGTTAAGTTCAGAACAGTGCATTAACATGCAACAAATAATTATAAAGGTTAAAAAAAAATTCAAACATATGAAGAATGAGTTTATAAATAAGATTGTTTACGGTAACAAATTGAGACTTGTATAACTGTTATATTTTGTGATGTTGTGTGACCTACATATAATGATCATGTATTTATTTGGAAGTGATGAGAGCTGCATGTGTTATGGGTCAATTTTAGATTTCTAAATAAGCCCCATCAAGAAACACTCTTTAGATTGTTTTAAAAACTGATGCAAGAAAGGTCAGAATTCTTTCCAAGTGTCTAAAAGAGGGATTTTTTGGTGGGGATTCTTAAAGAAAGTGGGGCATGGTTTTTTGTGGGGAAAAGAAAGAAAAAATTAAAAATTATATTTAAAAAAAAAAAATTAAAACATAACTGACCCTAACCAAATCTAACCCTAAAACTGACCTAAACAAAATCTAACCCTAACCTAACTCAAATCGTAAAACTGACCTAACCCTAAAATTTAACCAAACCCTACAGCTAACCCTAACCTAAAACTGACCCTTGGCTATTCCTAACCTAACCTTAACTCAAACCCTAAACATGGCTCTATTTTATCAACTATCATTTACTACGGAATGGGAAACACAATAAAGTTGCAAAATGTTCATTCTTTAAGGATTTCACTACTAATTTGGTGGCCGACAGATTTTATATCCGTACCCACATTTGCTGTTGTGTTGTGATTTCTTTATCTAAAATGATGTTTTGATAATAACTGTCATGCCTTCAAATAAGAAATGTTGACACCTCACTCATTTTGACATTTAGTGCAAGCAGCAATGCCTTACAGGCTTACTATGACCCTTTTAATGTCAATCTGGGACTACGTTTGTATATTTAATCTTTTATTTAAAAGAAATTCAGTTGCAAGTTTCACATAAAATGACGTTTCCTTTTGTATATTTTCAACTGATAAAAATAATTACACAGTCCATTTAACTGTAAATAACACAAAGCCCATGTCACAGTGACCTTGGTGTGCATATTAGGAAGTAAACAACACATGCAAGATAGGAAACACTCCTATCAACGTTGCAATCATAGACTGAAACCGTTCGTTATTTTTTTAATAAAACCATTCTGTGAACATAAATCTATTAAAACCAGTCTACAAGATCTGTCACAATCTCGTTGCAAGGAGCTTGAAATGTTAACCTATCCGATCGACTTGATTAGCTACTTTCGATTGCAATTGTTATTGATAACATAAACATTACATAGAACTTTTAATAATCGCAATATGCTGCTTTTGTTGGCTACTTACTTTTGACCTTGCCAAATGTCCCATTTCCGAGTGTGTCTCCTAAAATGTAATGCCCAATCTTGACTTGAGGATTCTTGTCCGCCATCTTGAACGTATTACTTTACGTCATTATAGAAATCCTTCTTTCATTGGTTGAAATCTTTTTAGATTGCACAACTATCGGAATGAAAGAACGTAAACATACAGCACGTGCTTTTGTTGTCAGTGATATTTTTAATAATGCGGTTAATCCGTCATAGTACGCAATTATTGAGTTCATTTGAAATTTATTAGCAAACTGATATTAGTTTTGACACGTTCATAAAGAAATACAATCGATTGATATGATTTAATTAAAAAAAAAAAAAATACAGGAAAAATAAAATTTATTAATGAAAAATTAAATTCAGATAACCTAAAAACTTTTTAATTCACTAACTTAGGTTAGGTCTAACTTAATTGTGTGCTCATATTCAATTAAGTTCTATCATCTATGATATAGGAAATCTGTAGTTCAGGAACTTAATGCTTATTGGTTATTGCATTAAGTTCAGCTGGCGACCCGTACAATGTAATGGTGCAATTTTCTGGCAACAAATGCTTCAGTTTCCGACCAAAATAGATCTAGATATACAATAAAATTGCCAACTTACGTGCTTATTACATCCATTTTCACAGTAAATCCCACAGTATCCACTAATTTTGCCTTCAACCGCTGACACATTAAAAACCACATGGCGGTCGAACAAATACGAAACTTTCAGTTAATCCATTATCTCTGTGGAGTAATTAAAAAATAAAATAAACCAGTCACAATGTAATATATTACTATTTCTATTTACAACACACACCGCCACGCTTCCAACCTGCCAACAATCCCTTCATTTCCCATTCCTCCCATCTCCGGAAAGTTTCGTATCCGTGACGTATTTATTTGACCATTATTTTTTTTCAAATCTGTCTGCGGTTGAAGGCGAAATCAGTGGATACTGTGGGATTTACTGTGAAAAGCGATGTAATATGTGTGTAAGTTGGCAATTTTACTGTACATTGACATATTTCTTGTAATGTTTTGGTCGGAAACTTAAGCATTTGTATCCAGAAAATTTAAAGACTTTGCTCTGTAGCGGGTATATGGCTGCATTAAACAGGATGCCAACCAATAATTGATAATCAATAAGCAGCCCATTCATTCTGGACTAGGAAATCTGCTACCTCACAATATGGCTACCCATCAATATTCCATATAAAAGATCTATTAATTAGAAATCATTAATAATACTCATTTTTTCAATCACTGAAGCAAACTTTTACATTTACATAGGCCAACATTTTTTGTATACTCATTTTCCCACTGTTAGTGCTAATTTTTTGTTGTTATTGAAAGCTTTTCATTTGTTGATGCCAATGTTTCAAGTGTCCCACGCCCATTTTTCATTCTATTATCAATGAATAATATCAATGAATGAAAAATTACCCCTTGCTGTTGATGGCAAAAACACCACCTTATTAACCCCTGCAAGCATTTATTATGTTAACTAAAATGCATTAAACTATTTAATTGCTGATATTATTTATGCAACAAAAAAACAACAAACTATATTTAATCTAAAATAATTTATTGCCTGATCGTGAAAAAAGAAGTAAATTACAGACAAACATGAACCTTATCAAAATTTCTCTATATTATTAGTAATATTAAAATACTTGTGTAGATTACATATATGCTTTCATTAGAGAGAATAACAATAATATTCCATAAAAGAAAATGGTAAAATAATGCTATGTCTCCAACAACAAATTCTTTACTAGTGTAAGAATTAAATTTTTGGAATAAACAAATATAGGAGTGCGAATTTTGAACAAAGTATTTATATTGGAAAGGATAACTTCAACTTTCCAAAAGTCAATGTTTCCTTTCTGTTGAGCAATATTATTTCTGATCCAGCATTTAGTTTCTGTGTATTACAATTTCTGGTAATTAAGCAGATTTATTATATGCCGATTTTAAACAACACCAATACCAATGTGGCTCTGCACTGTTTTAACCAGGGTTATCATTTTCAAAATACACTTGAAACTGACGTGGTTCCATGGGGGGGTGAGAAACCCGGCACATGCCCCTGCCCCCCCCCCCAATTTATGGGCAATGAACATTTTTCTTGTAAAAACCGTAAGCGACGTTACTTCACATGCCATATATTTTTAGCGTCACAGCAGTTGTGCCCTCCTCCATTCACAATTGCTGGAACCGCCCCTGTGAAAGCTTCCATAATATTGCATATGAATGTTGTTGCCATTTCAAGATAAGACATCACTGACTAAGCTGAGGTCAGATGTAAACCCTATTTTGATGCAGTCCAAATCTGGTGCAATGCAGCAGATCTTGGAAAGAAATGACGAAATTGATGGCATCCTTATGACAACAATAGATTTTAAAGTAAGAACAAATATGAAACATGGCTTTGGAAACACAGAAGAAGTGTTGTAATCAATAATAAATTTTCTTATGTTTACATGTTTATAAGCATAATAAAAAACATGAATAAGGTTGTGATTTTCGTTATAATAATAAATATATGCATACATATTACCAAATTTCAATGTAAGAAATATAAAGTGAGGATTTTAAAATAATATTTTCTATTTTCACAGGATTAGAAGAAAACAGTTGATAGTTCTAAAAAACTATATAAAACATCTAAATTAAATAAATGATTGATACAAGCCAGTATCTATGGGATGGCATTACATACATACAAACATTATTACCAAGAGAATATTACATTAGGTACATATTACATTAAAAAAAAAGGTATCACTGTTACTCCCAAAATGTAACAAAACAAAATGTTTACTCCTGAATACGAGATCAAGTAAAAATAAAAAAAAAGGAAAAATACAATAATTATGACACATTCTTATTAGGCCTACTTTTTGATTTATAGTATATTCAGTTTTGTGATACATATATTTGAATTTCCCTATATTGCCGTCACCGGGTTTTCATTATAAATTATCCTCAAATGTTGTAACAATAGACATTTTTTGTTACATGATCTCTAATAAACCATTTACTGTAAATAAAGTGTAACACAAATGAGATAAAGTAAAAGTAAAGTTTGTTTTATTTAACGACGCCTCTTCAGCACTTTGATTTTTATCTTATCATCGGCTATTGGATGTCAACCATATGGTCATTCTGACATATTTATTTAAAGAAAACCCTTTGCCACTACATAGGCTACTTTTTCCGATAAGTAGCAAGGATCTTTCATATGCAGTGCCTTTGATTAACCCATTGTGGACCACTGGTTGGAACAGAAAATAGCCCCAACTGCAATTGGGTCCACTGACAAAAATAAGATATAATAACATCCATTCTTTAATAATTATAACTTGCAGGATATGAAATAAATATATTATTTCTCTAGTATGATTTTATATATGGTCAACTAGAAAACATAGTACATGTATAGACAGATCCAGAGGGGCGTTTAGGGGTCTGGACCCTCTTCTTTGACCACAATTTTCCCCCCATTATAATTAAATCTTGACAAACATTTTAGTATTAAATTTATTCTATTTTTCAAACCCCTTTCAAAATCCTTTATTTTCACTGTATAATTAGCAGTCAGTGGTTTTTGAAATTTTTAATTGGGTTATGAGAATAATAAGTTGGGATCAAGCTTTTCCATATTAAATGATTCATTTAACTGTGATATTTTATTTAAAAAAAAAAAAAAAAAATTGTTGTTGCATCTTAAACTAATTTGGAGAGGCAGGATTTAGCTCAATCGGTAATGTGCACCTAAAAGGTGGTTTGCTCTTAGGATTGAATAAACTCAGTGAATTTAATCTTTATTTTTTCCCAATCCCAGCCTGTGACCCACAACTGGTGTATCAAAGGGAGTGGTGTATTCTGTCCTGTCTGTAGGAAAGAACACATAAGATCCCTTGCTGTTAAAGGCATATTCACTTTTATTAAGAGTCTTTGTGTTCTAAATATTAATTATGAACGAAACTTACATGCATTTTATATCACGCAAGACATTTTACCTGAACCATGGTGTAAGGAATTCCATGTCAAGTTTATGATTTATTTGTCCGTGAGCATAATTTTTATTATTTTTTAAATATTGATAATAAGCTAGATGCAGTGGTTATGTAAGTAGTAGAATGAAGTATTTTTATGGACAAATCAAATGTTTATATTTAAAATTCTTTGTTTGGAAATTAATTGGGTCATTAGTTTGAAAGGTGGCTCAGTCTAATTTCATATTTTGCTCATACAAATATCTTTCCCCAAAAGATCTCAACCTTGGCCTAATATCTATACAGATAACAATGTAATATCAGTACAAAATAAAAATCCCCACATATTTTTAATTTTTGTCAGGTACCGGGTACTAAAAAAAGTAACGATACATAATCCAACTGATATAAAATATAAATAATATCAATAAATGAATTTCTCTTGTCTCCTGAATACTAACTGTGGTTAACAAGAACAAGATATATATATAATGTAAATCATGCATTAATGTGATAAGAATACTGAATAAAATACGTATTTATAATAATGTATCTTTACAGTCCCCAGTCACATAAAAAAAGTGTTTAAATCTGCAACAAAATAACAAACATTTTCCCACTTAAATACTAAATACAATAGCTGTTATATTTGGGAAAGAGCATGGATTAAAAAGACTAAATGCATTAAAATTTCACATTAAATTATATCCAAATGTCATAAAAGGCAAAACTTCCATGCATATGAACTGATTAGAATAATAAATAAAAAAACTCAGTGTCTGAATGATTGTCTGTTGTGAATTTCTGACTTACCAATACATATATGTATTAGTGAAATTTTTTTCTCTAATAATTGAACAACAAATGGTTGGTACCCAACACAAATTCTTTTGTAAAAATACATTTTACTATGCATGTTGTCTGAAGCACCAATCAAATACTGTGTACTCACTGTGCAATGCACTGCACCAATTAAATACTGTGTAGATGATGTGCAATACACTGCAAATACTAATATCTATACAACATAAAGTCATTTTCATTTAGTCAACAGTTCATGACTCTAAAATTTACATGGCTTTAACTCGATAGGTTTATACATACAAAATTTAGACATGCAATTTGAGAGGCATTACTAATTTTACTATAGGTTAATACAGTTATGTATTGGTCTCATTAAACTGTAGAATGTTTTGCAAAGGAAACTGATCTAGTATTGGGTTATCATCAGAAAAAAATGACACACTATTAGGAGTGTAAAAAATGTTTACATCTTGAAAATTGAAATAAAATGTGTTAAATGTTACAAAATATCAGATAAAATGTTAAAATGTATTTATAACAACAAACAGCTCACCATAAATCATATCTAAATCAAGATAACAGTAAGAAGTATATACTACAATTTGCTTCACATTATATACAATAGTAATAATAGTAATACATGTATTTGTAAACTTTAAATTTACTACCATTATTTATATTGGTGACATATGAACTTAAAACATCTATGACATGAAACACCATTTCATTTTATCTATAAAAAATGTATTTATAAAAATAAATAAACCCACAAAAAACCCTGCTAAATGTATTCTATACCATAAACATTTAAAGTTTGGTATTAATTTATCATTTTGCAATATATAAAAATTTAAGCATAATACTTTTTCTCTTTAGCTATTTCCAGTAACGTATTATCAACACCATTTATTCAGTGATTCACACCTGCTAAACTCATTTAACAATTTTGTTTTTAAATATATACATTTTAAATCTTTCTTTTTTTAATATAATTACATAATTTGCACCATGTTTATTAGTAATGAATTCTGAAACCACTCTATGATATGAGTTCTGTTTTTCAAATTCAAATTCCTATGGAAAATTCAACATTAACTCCTACAGGATTGTATATGTCAAAAGAATTTTGTATTTTTTAACTAAAAAAAGAAAAAATTGTACTCTGAGATTACATTTTAACAAATTTTAAACTGAGCAAACCCCAATCCCTGCAATTGGCAATGCCATGGAGATTGCCAGAGTTTTTCATTCTCAGCGGCACTTTTTCAAAGTGTATTTTTTTTATTATTATTAAAAATAAAGTATACTTTAGGCTAAAATTGCTGTGTAGACAATTTTTCCGCAGCATTTATTTTGCCATGGACATTTTTTTTAATTATAAGGGTTGAAACCCACAGATGTTTTTGATAGTTGATTCAAGCAGCCCTACTTGAGAAATCTCGAAATAATTGGAAAAAAAATCATGTTTAAGTGTATGTATTATAACTAACCGAAAAACAACCCTGTATGATTATATTATAATTTGCTATGTACAAAATGGAGGAGAATCAGGATAAAAGATAAAACCTAATGCACCCAGTTGACATGATCCTCTATTGTATCGTGTAGTCATATTATTTCAAGATGCTGATTGTCAAGATTAGTAAGTTTTTTTAAATTAAATTTTATATCCCAACCAAAAATGAAAGATTTTTGATTAGGACAACTAACTTTTCAAGACTTCTAATCTCCCAGTCTAATTGAACTGTTCTTTATTTCTACTCCTGATGATATTCTAAACACAGGTCTTAAACATATTCATAAGATCAGCTGGATATTTTATCCACTTTTTTCTGCAACGCGAGATTTAGAGTCATCATCATTTGGAGATTCGTATGCCTCCATAGGTGGACATGTACAAACAATGTGCTGGTCTCCATATATGTCATCGATACGCCCAACTGATGGCCAAAATTTGGTTTCTGGTCTCACAAAGTTCTGCAATGAAAACCAAATCTGTTTCAAATTCCATACTTTAAAAGACATTTTTAGCAATATATTAGTGAAAAAGTGTAAAAGACTATGGCTTTAACAGACATTCAAGTTGCAAGAATTCAATTATGAATGAATTATGTAATACAGAACTCAGGAAATCAATTCATATTTTTTATAACTCCAATGATCATTAATAAAAAATGCCTCAGATTAGGTTACTTCGAGATGCTGTAATGATCATGTTTCATAAATCCAATAAATAATATCTCCCTTCAGTTCATTTCTGTATAATTTGTGTCTTAAATTTAAGGTTTAAACAGAATGACAAAACTGATGTGGAGGTTAAGTTGTAGTTGTGGTTGAAAAGGCTGGTTCACACTCGACTACATGTCAAAATTACCTTATGTTTGACGTGCAATGGCTGATGATTTAATAAATCAATGTGCTCTAGTGGTATCGTTAAACAATCAAACCACCCAACCCCCAAAAATGTAAAGTCTGTAACAAATGTACGAAAACAGAAATTACTCAATACATGTACTTACTGCAGGGAAAGCTCCTAATTCTCTTGGATAGGGTCTGTCCCATTTAGATGACATGACATCAGACTGTGTGTGTGGTGACATCTATTAAAGAAGAAAAAAACCCAAATATAACACCTATTAGAACTGATTAAATAAAATATCAATTAAAAGGGGTGTCATTTTTCTGAATAGGTCTGGACACAATTTTGGATCTAAATTCTGCCAATAAACCCATTAAAGAAAATTGTTTGTAATCACAGTGCTTAAAAAAGCAGTTCCATGACTGTCATTTCATGTTCATTGAAACTTCAACAAAATCATGTTGCTACAGTTGACCAGTGAGGTGTCTCTAAACTGTAACGATCATAACAGAAATTTAATAATTCATCTCTTTACATTAATTTCTATTTATATACCACTCAATGACAACAGCTACATTTTCTTTTTGTGGTGGGATGTCATTAAACATTTACTTCATTATATGAACATCATTTGGAAGAAAACCAATTGCATAGCATACCTTTAATGGGTTGACATGCACATCCATTTTGCCATCTTCAATATCTTGAATTTCTTTTCTTATTGCTGAAAATAAACAGTATTATAACAACCAACAGAAAATAAACAATACACAGTCAAAGATTGTAAAAAGAGTCAAAGAAACATTACAGGAAAAACTGTAAAGGCTCACACACATGAATACTGTGAAAACAATTATGATACTCAGGCATTTCCCCAGGATTTTTTTTAAGGTGCTTACATTGACCTTCTGTCAAAATTTAGCTAATCATGAATGCAAGCCATGTTATGATAAATTCCAGTGTCAC
Source organism: Symmetromphalus regularis (assembly GCA_032355785.1). NCBI lineage: Eukaryota > Metazoa > Mollusca > Gastropoda > Neomphalida > Neomphalidae > Symmetromphalus > Symmetromphalus regularis. Next base: position 4,735 of record JAULBS010116924.1, on the reverse strand, counting down.
TATTCAATAGCATAATGTACCTCTCCCCTCCTAAGGAGCAAATAGCTTTGTCTGACCAAATTACTAACAAGAAGAAGAGTTCCCTTTCCTACGTGCCTCAAATTAAGCCTACATGGTGCTACAGTGAAGGTGCTTAGAAAATATTAAGGCGCTTACATAGCAAGCTAAGGGAGCATGGCTCATAGTGGCTTATGGCTCAGGAGAAAGCTCTGTTACTAGATGTTCACAAAATATGAGCATTTCTTGCTAAGCTTTCTTATTTATTTTTAACCAAAAAGAATAGTCCAACCAGTCTATTTTAGCTTTACCAACCTAGCTTTCATTTTAAGCTTAACTTTGCCCTGGACTTGGTCAATGCAGAGTTCAAACATTTCGGTGTTTCGGGGGCACAGCGATTATTGCCTTGGATTCTCAGAAATCAAAGCAATTTCGAGGAGACATAAGGGGCACAATGGCAAATGTGAGTTAAAGATAATGCAAGTGGGAAAAAAGGGCATGACAACATTTGCCTTCGTTAGAAGTGAAATTGAGAGGGCATTGTGGCAAAGGGACAGGGTGGCATGGCAAATGTCTCAATGCCTTGGTGAAATTTGAACCCTGTCACTGCCAATGTCAGAGTCTGAGCCTAGGTGGGCTGTTATGATTCTGACATTGTAGTATTATGTTTCATACTCACCAATAAAGGCATCACAAAGACGATCAATTTCTTCTTTGTCTTCCGACTCTGTTGGTTCTATCATCAGAGATCCAGTCACAGGCCAGGACATTGTTGGAGAATGGAATCCTAACAAAACGTGTTACAATCAAATAAACATGCTCTCCAAAATTAAACATCTTCTATTTAAAAATAACCATTAATGAACTTGTCTTTTACAAATTTGGTTGCCCATTATTATGAATGAGAACTCATTACCATAACCAAACAGTGTTTTCACAAAACTTGCTAAGTTCACAACTGGTATAAATTGTAGTCCAGTGGTAGAACATTGGATTACCAAGATGAAGACAGTGGTTCAAAACTTGTTGGAGGCTGGCCCAAATGTTATATCCAATAACCGATGATTAATATATCAATGTGCTCTTGTGATGTCTTTAAAAAACAAAATAATTTCTACTGATGATCAGTTAGTAAGGGTATTTTTGAATCAGTAAATTTATAACTAAATAAAATTAATATTTTATCATAGGTCATACCATAATCCTGTAGTCGCTTTGCAATGTCTACAACTTCAATTGATGCTGTTTTCTTAAACTCTCTACAGTCAATGATAAACTCATGGGCCACAAAACCTAAAAAAATAAATAAATTGTCTTTTGGAAACAAAAACTTGCCAACATATTTTGGTCTTCCATCATTTATAATCATCATATCTGTTCACTTTATCAAAAGGTATTTAGTTACCAAGAACAACTGCCATGGCACATAACCATCAAAATATTTGGTAATGCCAATCTGAATATGCCACATAAGACATTTATATATATTTTTGATTCTGTCAATAGCTTTTGCAGGTTATAATGATAAACATGAAACCAGGATTTTTTTACATTATAAAGTTTTCTATTGATGTAATAAAAAGCATTTGATACAGCAGAGCAGAAATTTATCAATAATACATTAGGAGCATTTAATTTTGGCCTGTGTTTCTGAAAATGGTTAAAACCTTTCTTTAATAGTGTAATTGTTATTATGATCAAAACTATACTTCAGCATGTTATAGAATCTAAGTCACTGAATAGACAAAACATAGAAACCATCCAATCGAAATGGTGATGATACAATGTGTTTGCAAAAGGTCAGCAGTTGGTTGTATTTATTTCTGTGCTTATATCCAATTAATGTTCAAGCACACTGTCCTGGACACACAAAATTGCATGTCCTATCTCACTGGAGGTAACTGTCACAAGCTTTGCTCGTGGTTATCAAATTCATTTTCACAAACCACCCACTAAGAACCAACCATTGTCATTTTTGTAGAGAACTTTGTAGTAATCCTGCAATCGGTGCTTCATGTAGTTGGCATTCAAGATGGCCACCTCTGATGCATGGCGTAGTCCTGCAGAACCCATCATCTTAATGTATGACCAGGTGATAGGCAGAATTGCACTCGAGCCAAATGGAGCTGCTGAGATGACGCCAAATGACAGGGCACCTGCTCCATTTGGAGGGATTATGGGATGTGTTGGAAGGTATGGAGCCAAATGTTTCTTGCTATTAAAAGGAAAATATTATTTAAAAAATACTGTCTTCAAGAAAATTCAATATTTTCTATGTCCAGCACCCTATACCCAATTTTTTTTTTTATGTGACAGCAAAAAGCTAAACCAATTTAAAAAAAAATGATTTTATAATTCTGTGTTATGAAAACAACAAAATATACTTTGGGATGCAAATGCAGTGAAAAATCTCTTCAATTAACTACAAATTCTGTGACAACTCTCTTCAATTAATAACTTGACTCTAAAACATTTGTAGCAGAAAGAGTTTGAAAAGAAAATTGTTAGCTTACACTCCAATAGGGCCCATACCAGGTCCTCCTCCACCATGGGGAATACAGAATGTCTTATGCAGATTCAGATGTGACACGTCAGATCCATAGTCACCAGGACGACAAATTCCAACCTAACAAAACAATACAAACATTAAACACACATTTACATTCAATGTATAATATATTGTTATAAATAGGAAGGTTATATTTAAATCGAAATGTGAATAAGTATGAAGTGAAACATGATATAAATATAAAATTAGGAACAATATACTGTAAAATATCTGTATATTACAAAAAAGGTAAGGGAAATAAAAAAAAAAAATGTTTGTTTAACAACAAAATATCATTATTTAATAACAACCATGAAATGTCAATCTATTATTATTTTATTCATTGTGTATAATGAAATAATAATTACATGTATTCTAAAACTAACCTGAGCATTCATGTTTGCCCCATCCAAGTAAATTTGACCTCCATAGTGGTGAATCAGGTCACACACAACCCTGAAACAGCAGTAGTCATATATGTACAGTGAACATTAAAACAACATAAACCATCAACCCTAAACCATCTCAATGAGGTTAAGAAAGTTGAGAAAAATTTAGAAGACATATTGAGATCTAACGTTGGTTAAGAATTCTTATCCCAAACAAAATGTCTGCCATAGTAGCACTTGGAGGATGCTGCCCATGAATGTTTAAAGAGAGGACCTTATATCTATATATTCCGATGAAGAACTACAACTATTATATATGAAGAAATATAGATGGAATTTCCCTTAACAACGAGGGTTAAATTTATTACTTAACTCAAAGTTTGTCTCAGATGAGACTTAAAAGTAATTTTAAGAATATTTCTCCACTCGGATTATTTTTTGCATGTTAAGAATTTTTTGAGAATATTCTTATATAATTTTAAGAATCTTTATAAATACCACACCTGATCAGCAAGGTCTTTCATATGCCAAGTGAGGAGGGTCCTACAATGTTTAACTCACCGAATGTCTTTATCAAACACACCAAATGTAGATGGGTAGGTAATCATTGCACATGCCAGTGTGTCCTTATGTTTTTCTATCTGAAACATAGTTGTAAACAAATCATTAAGTGAACATTTTTATTTATAAATATAATCAAATCCTACAGGACAATTTTTTTTTTATATATCTAAAATGTTTAAAAAAAAATCAAAAAATCTGGCCATGGATAAATATAGATCCTGAATTGTTGTTCCGGTAATCTGACAAAATCAGGCTCCTCAGTGGGGAGGGGGATTAATATCTGCTGAAAAAATAAATTATATTAAAGAAAGATGTTTTTAAAAATTTCGGTTCCATTATAATAGAAACAAAGATATTTGCAGTATAAAATCAAAAGTAATTTAGATCATTTTATTTTACAATACAGATTGGTTTAAGATTTTAAAAAATTTAATTTTGTGAATACACATTGAAAGAGAGGTGAAAAATCCTACCAAACTGATTTCTCTTTCATGCTTTTTAGATTTGGTAGAGTCATAAATCAAAAACAATAAAAAATAAATTCAACAAGAGAAATATAAACCCAAATAAAAGGAACATGTTTAAAATGTTCTATGTATATTGTTACCATGGTTTCTAGGTGTTTCATGTCTAACTGTCCATCTTTGTTCACATTGATTGGTTGTATTTTCATCCCCGCCATGTGAGCACTAGCCGGGTTAGTGCCATGAGCTGACACTGGGATCAAACAAACCTGTAGACAAACATATCAACTTGAGCAATCTTTAAATATAACATTGGGCGTTTTGTATATTTTGTAATATCTGCAGATTGTGTAGCGATATAATTTTTGTTCTAAAATGTTCCAAATACATTAGATTCCTCTTAATTCCAAAGCCATGCTGCACAAATGTTTTATGCAATTAAAAGAATTATTCCTTTATCAGAAAGCCAATAGACATTTTGTCCAACTTCATTTATTTTTTATGTACAATGAATCATCAAAGATATATTAACCAGGTTACATTTCCTTTGAAAACAGTTCTAATTAATGTTTGTCTTTTCAGAAAAAACACAAATGTTGCTTATATTTGTGTCAGTCAGATGACTGCATCCAATAAAGGGGAGAGAACTGGTGATTTTTTGTGGGGATTAGTAAAAGTAGGTACTACTAAACACCGATTAAAACTAATGACAATTTCCTGTTTCAGCCAAATTTAACCATTTTCTACTGCAATTTTGTTCAATTAAATCAAAA
>JAULBS010116914.1:0-14535 GCA_032355785.1 Symmetromphalus regularis | reverse complement strand
CACACTACTGTTTGAGCTAGATCCCGCTCCCCCCCCCCGTTTTTTTTTTTAGGAAAACCACTGCTTTCTGATTAGCAGTAAGGGATCTTTTATATGAGATTTCCTACAGACAGAATAGCCAATAGCATAGCTTTCTATATAGAGGCCATGGTGCACTGGCTGGTATGGGTAAAAACAATCAGAGACAAAATCCACCAAACAGGTTCAATCCTATGACGTCAAGTAAATAAGTCGATTAGCTTATGTAACAGAAAATCTCAACCTCCACTGAGGGTATTTGAATCATCATTCTCAGTTTGAGTAAAAAAAAAGTAAAATTTGTTTTATCAAACTGCAAATGGGTCCGCTGAGAAGGATCGATCCGACGACCAACCGGTTCACAGGCGGACACTCTACCGTTTGAGCTAGATCCCGCACCCTCATGTTGAGAGTCTAGTGCTCTACCAAACTGAGCTAATAGGGAAATCCCCACTACCTACGGCCAGCAGGAACACTTTATTCTACAACTACTACACTTACCTAACTCAGAAGAGGTGAAATCCGAGATGATCCATGGCATGACAGGATACTGTGTCAAATCATTGAAACTGCGATCTGCAAGACTGTAGGAAAACAATGTTTATGTAATAAACTGTAGTCATGTTCACAGAAGTATAACTGAAGGATGAAACTAATTCTGTGTGATAATACTACAAATATTACTCATGTATTTTAAGTCTAATTTTTTTTCAAATTTTAGCTGAATCCATTTGGATTCTTGTAATTTATCATGGAAATCCACATGCATTACATTTTGACAAATGGCATTTTTATATATAATATACTAAGGAATTCATTTTAAATTGGTATTAGAGGCTGATACATTTATTTATTATCAGGAGATGTAAATTATATTTCCTAATAAATTTTGCATGATGCATATCTGGCAAATTTAACGTTTTTAAAATCAAAAATTGATTTTATGATAATCTAATCGAACTGGATTTCTGTGATTTACATTTACAGGAATATTACGAGATTTAGATTCCAGGATTTTCATTAAAAACCAAGCCCTGTATTTAGATATTTGAGAATTTCTAAGATGACTAACCTATTCAGATATATGAGATATTCAAAGTTGGATATATGACCACTCTGCCACTTTAATGTCATATCTTCCTGACCGGTATCATCCAAACAAAGATCTGAAAAAAAAAGAAAAAAATACATGTATTAATAAAGTAATAATATCAAGTTATTTTCTTTCATTGTGAACAAGGTTTTACCAAGAAAACTACCAAGGTAAACATTTTCAGGAATAAGAAAAAGGTATATATATTCTGTTTGAATTTTATTAAGATTATACTGAGAATTATAAAAATAGAAGTGTAAAAATTATGATATGACAGTTATGGATCACAGGGTGGAACAGGAAATAGCATTTAGTGAATGCTAATTTGTAATAACTAAACTCAAGACATGTTTACTCCATAAGATGAAAAAGTAGTAAAAATCAACAGACACCAAAAAAAGGAGTAAATTTCTGCTTCTCAGCCATTTTGTCTTCACACTGGAAATACCATTAACTGGAAATACTATTAACTGGTAATACCATTAACCAGAAATTCCATTAGCCGGAAATTCCATTAACCAGAAATTCCATCATCTGAGCAGTGTTTAGACAGAAAACTATCACAATGAAAAAAGATATCACCACACAAACAAAAAATTCATAAAATGTTCCTGAATATCGTACATTTAATGCCAAAATCGTAAGAGTAAATATGTCTGTTAAATGGATCTTTAATAAATAAACTGGATTTTTAAATCTCATTAATGTGACAACAAACCTGACTGTTTGAGAATTTCATCGCAGAGTTCGTTCCGAATGTCCACAGATTTCAGTGAAAGATAAAGATGAGTGACTGGCGCATTTGGACTACAGTAGATTTCCAAACCCTAAAAACAAGAAAACAAGTCAGCTACATGTATGTAAACAGAATTTCTGCGAATGGTGGGAAGATGAACTTTCAATGAAATGAATTTTTTTTAATGATTTATTTCAATAATGGTTCATTGACTGATTGAATGGTTGTTTGTATACCTTCTAAAAGCATTTTTGCATTTGTGATCCTCATAACAAAAAATATGAAATAACAGCATGCTATCATTTTTACTGCTATAAAGTTAGTTTTCTTAGTATTTTTGTTTTTTTATTTAACATAACTAAAGCACATTGATGTATTAATCATCAGCTATTGGATGTTAAACATTTGAAAATTTTGACACATTGATAAGTGTGAGTCTGCCTCCAATGGGTTTTGAACCACAGCCTTCAGCTTGAGAGTCCAATGTGCTACCACTAGACCACTGAGGCTTTAATGTTATAAAGAGAGGTAAATAAATTAATTAAAATGTCTGAACTTAGTTACCTGTTGTCTGAGAAGAAATCTTCGCCGGATCATTCTTCTAATATCTTTCAAACGAATCTTCAATACCGGCCACTGAAATGATAAAGTGAATATTAAAATGTTTGATACAGTTTATCTTACAAAAATCTGTAAAATGAAAATAAAAAAGTTTTGTCCAACAAAGTAAGAGAGTTATCTCCCATTATTTATATATTTAATAACACCCCCTCCCCCAACACAAAAGTAAAAATTGCTATTGGGAGGTTATCTCTCATCAATATGTTTTCATACTTTTGAAATGAGTGAGTATACAAATTACATGTATTTGTCATACTCTCATTCCTGCAAGTGGTCCACAACTGGCTTAAAAGGGGCCATGGTATCTGTTATCTTGTCTGTATGATTTCCTGCTGCTATTCAGAAAGTGCAGCCCATATGGCAGTAGGTTTCCTGTTAAGACCATGAGTGGCAAATCCTATACGTTTGACTCCTAATTGCCACTCAATTGTCATTTAGCAAACAATCCTATTCTTTTTTATACTCACCCTGTCAATATTGTTAAAAGGTTGGAAGTAAAGTCTTGACGATGTCAACATAATTCTCCCAGGATTTGTCGCCAGTGGAGTGATACGGTCTCCACAACATTCTAGAACTATTTTTTCATACAGATCCTCTAGCCTAAAAAGAAAAACAGTTTTACAAATAGTATACCTAAAGTGAATCACACAAGCCAAGCACATGGCCAAGTACCGGTATATACAGATGTACCAAGCTCGGCAATTAAGAAAATGTCCAAGTCAAAATAAATACTGTGGAGAAATAGTGTTCACAGCAATTTCCATGGCAATTTTAGTGTAAAGTATAATTTATTTTTAATAAAAAGAAAAAAATACACATGGATTTTCTTTTTTTGATATGCAGCAAAAAATGTGCCGCAGAGAATGAAAAACTCTGTGGCAATCTCCACAGCACTGTCGACTGCCATGGGCAATTTCAGGAGTTGTTTACATGTATGTACCATTGAAAACAAATGGCTTTACAAATCAGTATAATTTAGATAAAATTGCACAAACCAGGCACATGGCTAAGCATATATAAACATACGTGCATGTACCTTTGAAAAAAAATGGCTTTACAAATCAGTATTAGGAAAAAATGTCACAAACCAGCCATGTGGTTAAGCATATACACGTACATGTATGTACAATTAAAAACAAATGACTTTATACATAAGTATCATTTTGAAACACAGCACTTACCAGCTTGTATTAAACTTCACTCTGGACTGGCGGGACAGCACAATGGCATTTATCTGTTGATAAATATGTGTATGTACAGTGTAATTAAGACAAAAATATAAAGATCAAAAAAAATTATTATCACCCCACAATCTCTATTTCCAGTTTGATAAATTTATTATAAGAAATAAATTATTGTTAAAATCAATAATTTTAGAATTAAATAATTTGAAAATAGTACCATTTATCTAGTGTCAAAATTGTTTTTCTTTTATACTGATAAAACTACTTAATTCATTTTTTAATTTTTTTTTTTTTTAATTATTTTTAAAGATTCATCTTTTTCACAAATATTTTTAATGATTGTTTTAACAAATATTTATACATGTAGTTTATTTTTTTCTGAAATATATATTTGTAACTATTTTTATATATTTTATTTTTTCTTCCACAAAAACCTATTTAACATACCATGTGTGACTGGTCAGCTGGTGGTAAAGTGGAGGCTCGCTGAAGTTGACAGAACAAAGGGAGACAATCATCCATCGCAGCATAGTTTAAGGAGAACTTGTACTCAGCAGTTTCCTACAAATAAAACAACAAATTGTAGTACATGGTTCGTTTCACTTATTTTTGTGTTCATTCCAATTAAGGACACACAACTCAGCCCCCTGTGCTGTCTAACGAGGAAAGAGGTTAGTGTTAGTAATAGAGACAAAACCCATTGCCGCCATACTAATGTAACTACTCTTAATGATAAGCAGCAAAGGATCAGCACAAACAATGGTCTATGATAAACAAGTTGTATGTTGGTTGTATTTATTTTTGTGCTTATATCCAATTAAGGTTTAAACACGCTGTCCTGGGCACACAATTCAGGTTACTGTGCTGTCTGTCCAGGACAGAGGTTAGTGTTAGTAGGAGACACGAAACCCACAGCTTTTCTATAAACAGCAAGGGATCTTTTATATGCAGTATCCCAAAGACAGAATAGCACATACCACGGCCTTTGTTAAACCAGTTGTGGACCACTGGTCAGTGTAAGTGGTATACACCTACCCACTGGGTTGTAGCCGATACTGAGATTAAAAATCCCATGCCTGTACTGAGATTTGATCTCAGTACCTATCAACCTCGAGTCCGATAGATTAACCACTGCACCACAGAGGCCGCATGGTTTCCTGTTCACTCATTTATATATTAGAGGTTACCAAGATTATAGGCACCGGGTAACTTCTAGATCAAAAGGAGAGGGAGATAACCCAGAAGTAGATTGTCTGCCTGAGGTGTAATGGGCTGATGGATCAATCCCATTTAGTGGACCCACTGGGCTATTTATCATTCCAGCTAGTGATTCACAAGTGGTTTAACAAAGGTCATGTGTATGCAGTCCTGTGAAGGAGAAAGATACATGGACTTAATTACACCATTTGAGGACCATAGTATACAGTAGTTAATTTACCACTATTGTAATATAATCAGTTTAACCTTCTGGACACTGCAGGCGACATATCTCGCCGACGTCATGCAAACGCTTGAGTACTGGAGGCGACATAAGTAGCCTGGCCCTTTAAAATTAGTATTTCCTGTTGCTTAAATGCATTATGGGAGGAGATGACACAATACCTATATACATAGGATGTTCCCAATTGCAAATGGCGGATTTTTGAAACGTTAGGACTCCTTTATCGATCGAAATTTTCGGTGTAAAGGCAGGTCTTTTTCTGAAAGTTTTTCGTAATGTGACGAGCAAAGGCGCAGGCTACACAGAGATTTTGAAGAGCTAATTGGGAATAAATATTAGTCTGGGGTTTACTGAAGGTGAGGATTTTGATTCTGAATATTGGGAGCGAATCGCGAGAGAATTTTCAAATAAAAAATTTTGAATGACACAGAGTGTGAGGTCGAGAATATGGTGTTGAATGTGAGCGATCTGACCATAAATACGAACTACCAAGCGTGGTTTACAGTTTTTTATTTATTTGTTTATTTTTACACATTTCTAGACCGCAAGTCGTGCACCTACAAAAAAAAGCCCTTCAAAACCCAAAAATAATATTAATTTGTTCATACTTTTATATTATTTTATTGTTATGTTTTAAATTCAAAGCATTTGACCAAAATGAGATGCCTCTCAAACTGATTTTTTTCAAAATTAATCCAGTTTTTTTGGGAAGTAACTCTTAAAAGAATTCAGTAGTCTAAAGTATAAGAAACGGTGAATTCCTATGTACATACAAACATACCTGATCTTTCTCCGGATTGCACACTTTGACCATCAGTAGATGATCGAGTAACCAATCAATGGGTTTATCTGCATGAAACATGAGGAAGAACTCGACAACATATGGAAGATCGGCTGATTTGAACATTTTACCTATAAATTAATTAAAATAAAGGTTAATTTTAAGGAATACTTGGTAAGAAACAGTTCTGCTAGACACAGAGGATGAACAAGCAATAAAACTGCAGTTTTTATAGCAAAATATACATAATAAAAAAATACAGGTGCAACGACATAACAATATATTGCAATACTTGCTGAGTACAAAACAAACCGTGATATGGTTTTGTGTATCATGATAAATCTATCTAATGAGAAACCATCTTCATATAAAACCTATAACTATGACAGTAAGTTATAAACAAAAGTTAAACTTAATTAAAACATATAAATCTACCGTGTCTATAATATATTATCTTTTTCATCAGAAATTGGTACAGGCTGTTGCCTGAGATATGTTTAGTAGTTAGTATGATAGTATCAAAATATAACTTTAGTACATCTTGGTAATTAATCAAACTGTATTATGGTATGTATTGCAATATGAGTTTGCTGTATCGTAATATATCGCAATATGGTTTTGGCCGTACCGTTGCACCCCTAATAAAAAATAAGCCACACTCTTTAATAGGCCTAATGGTTATATTCACTACCTCCCCCCCCCCTCCCCACCCACATGTACATCAGTGTGACATAGTGAAATATATTTAACAGAACTTAGTTTTCATTTTTCTAACTGAAGTTTTTAATTGGGATTTCTTTTTTTGGATGATAAATAATATACTAGATAAAAACAAACATATTTAATATTAAATTGGCCACAACATTATTTTAAAATGACCTATAAATCCAAGAGAAGAGAACTCTAGCAGCATCCAGTCATCGGTCTTCTGCTGATGTGCAAATGATTTCATCATGGACAGGTAGCCGGGTTTCGCTATTACATCATCCTCCAGCTGCAAGCAGAGACAACATAATTTTAAACTAATAAATCACATCTCAACAATACTTAGAGAAAACTTGTTGTATCTGTTTAAGTTAACAGTGTTTTCCTAAAACACATTTTCAAAAACTGTTACAATATTTATAGCTTGTGGGGTTTTTCACAAATTATCCAAACTGTGGACTTAGCAAGTTTTGTGAAAACACTCTTCAAAGGTTGGTTGTACTTATTTTCTTGTTTATATCCAAGTAAGATTCAAGCACGCTGCCTTGGGCACTCAACTCAGCTTTCTGTGCTGTCTGTCCACAACAGAGGTTAGTTTTAGGAGAAAAGACGAAACCCGATACCATCATACTAATGTGGCTACTCTTATCAGTAAGCAGCAAGGGATATTTTATATACACTAAAGCACAGACAGGATAGCACACATTATGGGCTTTGATATACTAGTTGTGGACTACTGGTCGGTGTAAGTGGTATACACCTACCTAAAACGTAACTGAAAATACATAATGCTGTCAATCAATGCTGTCAGTTTTGTTTTAAGATACACACCATATACTAAAACATTCCAAAAAGTAAAGTTGTTTTATTTAATGACGCCTTATCATCAGCTATTGGACGTCAATCATATGGTCATTCTGACATTTATTTAGAGGAAACCCGCTGCAGCCACATAGATGATTCTTTCCAATAAGCAGCCTGGGGTCTTTTATATGCACCATCCCACAGACACGCCCTTTGATGGACCAGTTGTGAACCACTGGTTGGAATGGAAAATAGCCCAAACTGCAAATGGGTCCACTGAGAAGGATCGATCTGACAGCTTCACAGGCAGACACACTACCATTTGAGCTACATCCAACTCTGTCTGGTATCAATAACAAGCACTTTAAACAATAAAACCGTTATTTTAAAGATTGCTCTTATAACGGTAGTAACAAATATTTCTATAAATAGTGTTTTAACGACTACTGATATAGGGGAAGAATAGTGTGCAAATTTGAAGCTTTAGCCAATGAGCTTAAATTACATATTAATTACATATTAATATTTGCAAACAGCAAAAAGAAACATTCTAAAGATTTCAACATATATATATATATATATATATACCATATTTAAAAACATACTTGGAACATATAAAAACGTAATAGAGCATGGTTTTTAATAAAAAAAGTCAACATTTTGTCAGCATAGTGTTACTTGATTAGTAAACCACCAACTACCAACTGAAAAGGGCAGGTGGGAGAATATTCTTCATGAAGAAAAAATATATATCCTCTGTGATTATAACGAATTAGGTGATGAATATCATTCTTTTTATTATAATTTTTTTGTGCCAATACCCATAAGAAATAAATCAAGTCAAAATACTTGTTAAGGCCAAATATCCACGATTTGTTCAATAGTAAAAATTTGTGAGTCTTAAGAAACAATTCTTATTTCATAATAAATATTTTAAAAACATTCCATTAAGATAAAAGAAACCCCACATGCTGTTGTAAAACCTGTTTTCCTCGAGTAGACACTATTGTATTGTTTATCTTTTTTTTTTTTTTTGCTTCTCTTCATCATGTCATGTAAAATTACCTATGAAGTAATAAACTTTTTGTTTATTTATTAAGAGAGACAAAAGAAGATAAGAATTAAAGAAAACTAAGGGAAGAAAAACATAAAAAATTATCCCTTCATATTTTAAACCTCTTCATTTCAGTTTCATAGATACTCAGTCACTGCGAAGTAAAGGGGGGAAGGGGCAAGGCCCACCTCCCTTACCTTTTATGGGACAATTAATGTTTAAAAATCACTATAAATTTTGTTTTCAGGCTCGGTGACAAAATAAAGTGGCCGAAATCTGGAGTTTTCGAAGGATGAGTAGGTTCCTGCATTAACATTGCTGCCATTCAGTAAACTACTTTTCAGTGTCCCCCACCCCTTTCAAATACACTTCGGGGGCCCTGATACTTAACCATAAAGTATTTAAACACAATCTATTACTACAATTAGCAGTAATTATTTTCTGTGTACCTTCTATACTATTAATTAAACTGTGATAACGTTAGGCATATTAATATAATATTAATATAGGACATTTCAATCTGGAAACAAAACATAAAATTAGTTGTTAGTTGAGCATGCAGTGAGATGAGAAAAATAAAAGCCAGTTAGAAAAGCCATGCATCCATGTTTTGTTATTACAACTGATGTACAGCTGTATGATCATTACCAACATGCAGCCATGATTCTCATTACGACAATTCACATCCCACTGGTTGCATTCCAGCATTACAATCCAGCATGCACCTAAACAAAAGATATCACTAGTCACATAACACATACACACTCACTATTCAATATCATGAACAATTTCATAGAAGATAAATTACAAATATTAAAAAAAATATAAAAACAGTTTACAAACAGAATTTGCTGACAACTGGGAAGCTTGGTTACATGTTTTAGAACACTACAGTTGAGACAATTGATACCTCTATTACATATGTTTTGGAAGTATTTATTAATGAACTTTTCTATCTTTACTCATCTCTCTCTGTCTTCCTATAATTTTTCTTTTCTTGGTTGTTACCCTGTTTTACTTTGTTTATAAAAATATTAATATTACATATTTCAAAATTGAAAGAATGTAATAACTCTATTTTATTATGTTTTCTATTCTATATGTAAGGTGGTAAATTCAGGGCCCCAACCCTGACACTTCCATAACACATGTGGGGCAATAAACTATGTTTTTAAAAAACCACACCCTAATTTCATAATGTTTGATTTGATCAGAAGCATCATGCATTTGAACTGACAACAATACAAATGTTACATAATTATACAGAAATATGTTTGTAGTAGTACTCTCAAATATATATAAAGTTCATTGGAACATTGCTGATATAATAATCACATATTAAATATCATCCCTAAAGAAAAATATATCGCTCTTTAGTTACTCTAATCTTGAAATAATATGATCATAATATTAATGCAAAAATATGAGTTGCATTTATGATATGATTCATTATTGCTAACTACAGTACATATATGATGACTCTTTCAAACAAATATACATACATTAAAGTACCAGTACAAATTAATTACCGGGCACTCATATTTTATTAAAAACTATTAAAAACAACACGAGGCATAACATACGACATGGGTACAGTTTACTCAACCACTAGTGCAGTAAATTGCCAACCACTTGTGTTGATAGCCTCTCTGTTATTTGATAACTTTTATTATTAGGAAATTAATACTAGATCACAGCCAGAGTGAAATAAAGTTCAGTTCAGAAGTCATTTCTGACATATTTGAGTATTCTCAATTAACATGGTTGACAACGTCTCAGTTTTAGGGAATTGCATTACTGGCACATTGTCGCACAAACATGTGCTGTTAGGAAACTATTATACCAAAGGGAGGCCACTCACATTAATTTCATGCCAAATACATTAATTTTTAGTCTGACTACCATTACTCAAATTAATTTAAGGACACATTAATTTCATGATTTACAGTATATTGTAAAGTTGTGTAACTCAGCACACTATACTTGTAAGAAGTAACAACCTGTCTTAGACCACTCCTGTTGGGTTGCTTATTAAACATTAAACAATGTATTTAACAAATATTCGTTACCCAGGTGGACACTCATAACTGGGAAACATTTAAAATATTCTCTCAGTAAGAAATATTATATCCTTGTGTTCCCAAACGGCGGCCTATTAACGGGAAGAAGCTTTTGCGCACGCGCAATTGTAATCGTACAATCAATGTAACATAATAATATTTAACCTTGGTTATGTTACTATTAAAATCAATAAACAAATCTTTCAAATCTTACCTGTTATTATTTTTTTTTAAACGAAATCCTTCCCTGGCCGGTTGCAGACATTTTTTAACAGTCTCCCAAACAACGGTCTATTTTTCGAAAGCATCAGTCAACTAGGTCGTACACACTTTTATTTAGGCGCTAAATCTGTCTCACGTGACTTTCTAAAAGTACGTCTTTGACAGACGACAGATTGAGCTTGTTTATGAGTTTTGCAAGTGACACTCGCTATTTATTAAGATACATGTATGCATTGATTTCACGTTATTCAATTAATTCTTGCCTTTTTTTACCTAATTTTTTTTCACTGTCCGTATCTGTAAATATCTTACAACAAAATTATTCCGATGTCATGGTTCGCATGTGCACAGATTCGTTGTAAACAAGCCTTTACAAAAATAGACTGATTAAAAAAAAATAGGCCGTCTTTGGAGAATCAGCGATATACCTTAACCGGGTCAGGTATATTTGTTTAAAACAAGAGTTGGTCAAACTTTAAAGTCAAAGGGCAATCCCTTTTGCTGTCTTTGACACAAGGACAGAATTTGTGCTGACTAAAGTTGTTCTTCACAATTTTCTCTGATTAAGCTAAACGTTTTTCATCTCTTTTTGGATTGTAGATAAATCAACATGCATTTTGATAGCATTGCTATAAAAATAAATTCAATTTTTTGTTAAATTTTTCCACAGGCCATGTTTTAGAACCAATGATATTTACATTATAGAATACAGTCCTTGAAATTCAGACAGTTGTTCACTGGTAATTAATTGCCATGGCTAAACACCAGTGGCAGTTTAAAAAAAATTAGCCTTCCGAATACTGTACAATGCTACCACAAACCAATTTTGTAATAGTTTTTGCAACAGAACTACTGACTACCACTGTAAATTTTGAGTACTGAGAATAAAGATGTATATTCTAGGAAATTACATATCAAGGGGTAATTGCAAAAAATCCAGTTATGTCCATTTTGGCAATTTTGGCCCACTTAGAATCACAGAATCAAAGATCTTAGACATGTCGTATAAAAAAAAGAGAATCTGTGAATTATAAAAGTGTTCTGAATTTAAATGACACTTACTGATAATTTTAAAAATTCATTTTTTTCAAAGGTACCTTTTTCGACATACAATGTAGCCCTTGATATCTTGTTATATACATATGTACATTGTATGTATGCAAAGGTGTATGTAATTAAAAAAAAATGTTTGGCTCTAAGCTAATCAAGCAAACTGCATGCAGCTGAGGTCTAGATATGGAATCCGTCTATGATTTTGTATAAGTCAAAACAAGTCATAACAAATTTTAATTTTAATTCCTTCAGGTGACTTGGAAATCTTGCACAAAAAATCTATTATTGGCTTTAACATGTTAAAAATACATGTTATTTGCACAATGCTTGATTTTAATTGAAAACTAATATACAGTACAATTAATATATAATGTTATGTAACATTTTCCTCTACATTGTACTAACATACCCAAGCCCGTAGCCAGGATTTTTGAAGGGGGGTGCTTTTTGATATTAAAAGGGCACTTGCAAGCGTAGCGAGCAACACTTGGCTGGGGGCTTCATAGGGCTCCTGGTAGGGTCCAGGGCCAAAGCCCCTGGTAGGGGTTAAGAGGGCAAACATCACCAAAACCAAATAACTTTTCAAAAAGCTGGGGGGTTCTGACCTAGTTTGAAAGGACACTTCAGAAAAAGGGTGGTTCGTTCGAACTCTACGTACCCCCCTGGCTACTGGCTTGGTACTGGTGATGCTGTAACATGTTCTATGCATTGTACTAACATATAATGTTATATAACATTTCCTCTAGATTGTACTGACATATGTTATATAACATTTCCTCTAGATTGTACTGACATATGTTATATAACATTTCCTCTAGATTGTACTGACATGTGATATATAACATTAACATTTTCTTTACGTTGTTCTAACATACAATGCATAAGCACCCAATATGTGGTACACGAAGTAAGATAGAGTCCATTTCTAATAATAGCTTAGTAAGTATTGGACTTGTCATTATGGAAATATTGTTAGTTGGATGTTGATAATACTTAGGCCTTTGAAAAGGACATGTCGGTAAAACCTCACAAATACATATATGTGGGTAAGACTGCACACAGGCGAACAAAATTTCATTGATGACAGCTATTTTTGCCAGGCCAAAAAATTCAGTCTTTCTCTCCATTCATTTAGACAATTGGGGAGCTCAATCACCACATGTCTATAAAATATCTCCCTCCAGTTCGTCACTCTATTCTCTCTCTGTTTTCTGGAGTAAAAAAAAAAGAGTAAGATTCTCAGGGGGGCAACTGCCCTCCGGAAGGTATGGCCCAGGGTATGTGCTGTCCGATCCTAGGTAAAAGGCATATAGCAGATAGCTTGTAAAATGCATATAACATATCTTGCAGCTCATCAGAAATGAGTAAAATATCTGTGATGGCATATCTTTTTTTGTAATAAGTACTATATATTGTACAGCCTCAATAGCCAGTGCTTTCTTCTGTGCTAGGTGTCAATATATAAATAAATAACAATTTGGTATCGAAAAATTAACACACAATGTATGTGGCGAAAAAACCCCGACCCATTTCATTACGTGTTCTCATACCCAACCCATGAAACTGGCCGCGGCTTTCGGCAGTGCTGTGGAGAATTCTTCTGAATTTTTCATTCTCTGTGGCACTTTTTTGCCATGGACTCAAATTTATTTTCAATGTGTATTTTTTTTCTATTATTAAAAATAAAGTATACTTTACACTGAAATTGCCATGGAAAATACTATGGACACTAGTTCTCCACAGCATTTATTTTGCCATGGACTTTTTCTTTTCTTAATTGCAGTGGTTGTATACCACGACTCCTAATACGTTGCTATCCTAGGTTAAATGTGTTCTTCAATTTCAGTAAGGAGATCATACAAATTAACCAAGGCTTCAACCTAATGGGTGTATATTCTTCTTCTTTTTATTCTTCTGCATTCAAACTATAGTTGATCATGTGTTAAATTTGGAGTCCGGTTGTGGTGATAAAAACCACTGTTACTATCAAGTCTTCTTTGGAACCCCAAAGCATGACAGCCAGTGTTGCTCCATTCGGCCAATACTTTATCCTGGCTTCATTGTAGAGCGGGCAGAATTGCAGGGTGTGTTTTAGGGACTGTGGTCCTTTTTCATCAGTGTGTGAATATTATATATTATATATTAGATCTTTTCAAGTCAGGAGCACAATGAACATACAATGCAGGTGGTTGGAAAAAAAACCTAATTTTTTTTATATGTTCTCATATACCACAACTCCTAATACGTTACCATGCTACATGTAGGTGAAATGTCTTCTTCAATTTCAGGAAGGAGATAATACAAATTAAGCGAGCCTTCAATCTGATGAGCGTATGTTATATAAATCTTTTCACATCACGAGCTGCAATGGTTCTGCTAATTCTGCTTGGAAATTGGCTCTTTTTCGACAGGTCACTAACGGTGAAAACAGTTTTTGTGACTGTTGGGTTAATAACTGCATTAACTGATTCTTTATTTTGGTGTCTCACCTATGCAGTTCAAGCCTTGACTCAACTTTTGGCTTCTATGAAAAGAGTTCAGGTTGGTTTAAAAAAAAAAGTTAGTTCAGGCCATTCGTATTTTATATTTATTTATTCACTTTAAAATAAAAGTCAAGATGGAGGATGGAGTAGAGATAAAATACAGTCTAACTTTTAACTTAAGTCTTTAAATGCATAGTCCCACAGACCCTTCACCTAATTAATTTCCAAACAAAGAATTAATTTTAAATATAAACATTTGATTTGTCCATAGAAATACTTC
>JAULBS010116903.1:0-14536 GCA_032355785.1 Symmetromphalus regularis | reverse complement strand
ATCCAAAAAAATTGTTAAACTTATTAATTTATAATACTATATTGAATATAATGACCACAAAACTGGTTATATTTCACATCTGCTTTAAGTAAAAGCAAATATATGAATAAAGAATCAATGGCTGTATTTGGTTACAACTGACCTTTAAAAATCAATTTTATTTTTGATGATAATATGCATTTGACTGTAATCTCTTCATATGAGAACTAAAAAATACAACAGTTTAAATAACCACAATTAAATTATCATCTCAAAAAGTTAACATCTTCAGTTCATCAAAAAGTCATCCTATTCATAAACTGATGTTTCTGCAGCAGTCATTCATGTCAACACCAGCTAAAAATAATAACTGGTGACTTTTGAGCTGTAATTACAAAGAACAATGGCAACTACATGTACATTTTATTGTATATGGGCATTCAGTGATATCTGTCAATATGGAACACACACAAATCTATAAAAATATGTATGTATTGTATAATGTAATGACATCATTAAAAAAAAACGTATGTTTCATATTTCATGATGTATTTCAAAATCTACCTTATTTGATGTAAATGATTATATAAAGATGTTAATTTAATATTAAAAATAAATTAATGTTCCTTGTACAGATGTAAATATATATGTATAAATTTGTAAAATTACACTTATACCTCTCTTAAGCAGCCACCCATGGTAGTCACAAAATGTGGCTTTATAGACAGCAGGTTGCTTAATTAATATAGGTTATGTTATATTAAATTAGTGTTTCCCAAGTGGATGGTACCACCCCCCTGGGGGCAGTGGGAAGATCAAGGAGGGCTGAAGGGAGGCATCAAAACAAGAAATATTCAATTTTTTTTACAAAATCTATAAGAGTTGTATGGTTTTGTTTTATTTTGCAGTATACTTAATACCAAGAAAGAGGTGTGTCTCTGTATGTGGGGGTGCTAGGGATGTGGCCTGGGAGCTAAATGAACTGATTTGGGATAAAACTGACCCTTTCAGACAGGTGATTGCTTAATACAGGTTACTGCATGAGCAAGTTTGACAGTATATTTGGTATATTACATTCTAGAATTACCAGGGCTTCCATGTCTGAACCCAAAGTGAAAATCTCTGTAATTCTAGGGTTACAGTGTATAATCTGTCAAGTGAAAATCCCTGTAATTCTAGGATTACAGTGTATAATCTGTCAAGTGAACATCCCTGTAATTCTAGGGTTACAGTGTATAATCTGTCAAGTGAAAATCCCTGTAATTCTAGGGTTACAGTGTATAATCTGTCAAGTGAAAATCCCTGTCATTCTAAGGTTACAGTGTATAATCTGTCAAGTGAAAATCCCTGTAATTATAGGGTTACAGTGTATAATCTGTCATGTGAAAATCCGTGTAATTCTAGGGTTACAGTGTATAATCTGTCAAGTGAAAATCCCTGTAATTATAGGGTTACAGTGTATAATCTGTGCACACTTTGTTTTAAGTATATCAAGGAAAGGATTGTTTGACGACACCCCAGCACATTGTTTATTCAGCAGCTATTAGGTGTCAGACATATGAAGTTTTGCATCTCATCATCTTCAGAGAAAACCCACTACTGCCACATAGGCTATGCTTTCCAACTAGCAGCAAGGGATATTTTATATGCACTTCCTCAGATCGCCTTTTATAAATCAGTGTGGACCACTGGTTAGTGATAGTGGCATACACCAACTCTTTGGGCCTTATGGAACACTCACTCTAGTTTCAGCTGGTATAGAGATTAAAAATTCCATGCCTCGACTGGGATTTGATCCCAGTACCTACCAGCCATGAATATGTCAGCTTAACCACTGTGCCACCGGGACCAATAGTTTAAGTATATCAACTCTCTGTCTGGCCATATCTTCGAATTATTGATTTTTGAAACTTGATTTCAAAGTCACAGAATAGAACAAAAATAAAATTTGACTTGAAGAAATGCATTGATTGATTAAATGTCAAGACTGAATGGCATAAAGACGACATTTTAAAAATAAAATGGGTCTTTGGGGACAGTATTAAATTAGACAAAATATTTAAATCTGTTAACATTAAATTTTAATGAAATTTTTTTTCCCCTCTCCTGCAAATGTCATTAGTTGTATTGGAAAAATGTAAATAAAAAAAGACCAAATAGAATTTCATTTTTATTTCATTTTTGCTCTTGGGTAGATTTGTAATCCGAAGAGATGAATATGACCTCATCTTAAATCTTTGGTATACATATTCCTTAAAACTACCAGGTGATGTAGAACAATGCATATTACAAACTTTATCCATTAGTAGGACGTCAGACTCTCAAGCTGAAGATTGTGGTTCAAAACTATCAAGGGCCTGGAGGATGCTTGACAACATGTCAATTTTTTTAGATGTTTGACATCCAGTAGCTGATGATTGATAAATAAATTAAAATAAAATTTAACATTTTCTGTCACCGTGCTTCGGTTTTATATATCAAAAAACAAAATACTTTCTATCGTGGTGCTTTCAATTTAAGTGTAAATGATGGAAAATAACAGGTTTGTTTGTTTTTATGTGTGTACTGCAACTTAGAAGTTGATAGCGTGTTATAAATAAATTGTATCTTAATAGAATTATAGTCATAATACCAGAGTATTAACAAAATGTATAATAAGAACAAAATTTACATTTTCTAAAACTGTGCTTTCATTTTAAGTGTAAATGATGGATAACATTAGAGGTTGTGTTTTTAAGTGTGTACTGCACCTCAAAAGTTAATAGCTTATTGAATTATTTTGTTTATCAGGTTTAGTAGGCCATAAATACATGTATAACAAAACACAAAACAAAAATACATTCACTGCACTATTGTTTAATCCCTGGAAAGGCAAAGCTGTGTTTTGTTGGTCTCAGTGGTTAGGTGTACATTATTTTCACCAACAAGTGGTCCACAACTGGTTTATCACAGGTTATGGTATGTGCTGTTCTGTCTGGAAAAATGTATATATAATATCCCTTGTTGCTAATTGGAAAAAGTAGCCTATGTGGCAGTAGCAGGTTTTCTCAAAAAGACCATGTCTTAAAAAATATTGAAATGAGTCTTATTTTATTAGTCATGATCCCGAATTGTGGGATGGTCTTTTCTATCTGAGAGTAATTTGTATTTAAAACAGGAAATATCACTCCCTATAGCTGATATTTACTTTTTGTGCTGGGGTGTCGTTAACCAGGACTGTAGGAATTACTTTGGGAGTGAGGGGCACTGACGGATCGGGTACAAACTCTATATCAGATTTTGGTTACAGTGGCAAACATTAATGTGATAAAAAAAGTTCACAAGTGGGAAGGGGGGCATGTGCCCCCAGCCTTCCCCCGGTTCCTATGGGCTTGCAATTAAAACAGAAATTGTCTGAGTCTTTAAAACTGGATCTTTATAGTGAGATGCTATTGAAATAGAGACGGTCTATAGCTGGGGGGAGGGGGGGTTGTATAAAGAGAGTACTGTATTTGTGTCAGCCCATTTGTTAACTGAATGTGACAGTAATTATTTACTTAAATCATATAAATACTCGTACATGTATTGTTATGTGTACATGCTATGTACTTGTACATGTAATCAATGAGAGTTATCATCAAGATGCTTATTTTCACTTTATTGTATTAAAAAAAACAAAAAAATTATCTTTCAAAACCCATGTTTGTTTTTTGTTTGTTGGAGAGGAAATAAAAGTGGTTGCAATCATAAATTATAATCTGACAGTTCCATGGGCATAAATCCTGGGGGTATGGGGGACAAATGCCTAAATAATAATCTTTTCCAGAATTTCTCTATGATATCAATGTAACACTTAGCGATGTGGGCTTAGCACAAATATACTGAAGTACCCAGGTTGTTGGTTATATTTTGAAGGTTTCAGCGGGAAAAGGAATGTAAAAAACCAAGGATTTTCAAAAGAAAAAAAATTAGGGGAAGGCATGCTTCCACTCAAGCCACTTCTTCCCACTTCCACGGAGAACACCCTCAGCTCCATCCCTCCCATGGACCGTTCCATTGTCTTTTATTCATTTGAGGGTTTGTTTTTTGTTTGGGCAGAAAATAAAAATGGTTGCAATCATAAATTATAATCTGATCCTTCCATTACCGTTAATTCAGTTCAGGGTTTGTGTTTTTGGTTTGTTGGGGAGGCTACAAATGCTGGCAATCATAATCAATCATCTGACTTTTATGTTATCGTTTTTCACACGAGTGTTTACTCACTTCAAGTTATAAAACACGATTCTTGTTTTATGGTGTAGAGTAACCAAACTGATAGGTTTGTTTGTTTCTGTGTATCCAGTATAATCAATGCATGGGACGTAACTCAGGGGTAAAGAGTTTCTGAGATGCAGTTGCTTATTAGATATGTCTTCAGTGGGCCTGAACCTCTGTGGTCCAGTGGTAGAATGTCAGACTCTTTAAGTTGATGAATGTGGTTCAAAACCCGTTGGAGGCTGGCTATGAGACTGTGTCAAAATAACCATGGCAAATCTTTGATATCCGATGATTAATAAATCAATGTGCTCTAGTGGTGTCATTAAACAAATCAAAAACATCTTCATTGGGCCTATTCAGCTATTTGCTCCCAGCCAGTAGTTCATGACTGATGTAACAAAGGCCGTGTTATGTGCTGTCTGGAAAGGTGCATGTGAAAGATCCCTGCTGTTGTGGTAATTGGGGAAAAAATAAATTGTAGTAGGATTCTTCTGTAAACCATGTGCCTCAAATATCATGATTTTGATACCTAATAACTGCTACTTAATCAGTGAGTTAGTGTGTCGTTAAACAATCCTTTCAAAGACAATGGTATGTGCTGTCCGATCTGAGGAGGTAAATACCAAATACTACTAATTGAAAGAGTAGCCTTGTGGTATTGGTTATGTGGTTAAAAATCCCATCCCTCAACCAATTGTTTTTATCCAAATACATGTCCCTACTTGCCATGAGTATAACAGCGTAACTGTTATATCATTGAGATCAGCGTAACTGTTATATCAGCGTAACTGTTATATCACCGAGATCAGCGTAACTGTTATATCACCGAGATCAGCGTAACTTATATCAACGAGATCAGCGTAACTGTTATATCACCGAGATCAGCGTAACTGTTATATCACCGAAATCAGTGTAACTGTTATATCATTGAGATGGGTGTAAAATGGATAACCTTCCAATAATTGTGCGGAGTATATTATATATGAGACGAATTCATAAAGATTTCTCATCTATTGTACATGTTATTTCAATTTTGGATGTATATCTTTTATTTCATTTGTTTTGTCTTACGTTGGGTTGGGGAAGCCATGGACTAATTATTATTTTTAAGATATCTGAAACAAACACCAAAAATAACAAGTCTTATTAATTTTATGTTTTTATTATGTAAAACTGGTATAGTATGTCCAACTTTATGTTTAACTTCTGCATATTGATCAACATGAGAAAATGAGCTGTGAAAATTAAAATGTACGTGAGTTACACAAGTAGTTACGATGAATAAATAGATGTACACAAAAAATAAAATATAATCATTTCAAACATTGCAAAATAGTACACAACACATGGATTTCATCTTTTAAAGGTAAGTCAAAATAAACTTGTATAAAGCTAACAAAATTTTGGTTAAAACATATAGGGAATTCAAATCCCATTGGAGGCTGGTTCACACTTGACTATGTCAAAATTCTAAATGTTTGACATCCAACAGCCAATGATTAATAAATCAGTGCTGTAATGGTGTCAGTAAAAAACAAAAACAACAAAACAAAAGGAATTAGTATGAGCAATATTCTATTTAAAATTACAGTAATGTCTGTCCAGTAATTTAACATCTTTTAGTAAAACAAACAATACAACCACATCCTTTAAAGTATCAGGATTTCATGTTTATTTATTCACATTTTATGAGGATCATCACTGATTGATATTTTATGAGGACCATCAATAATATTTTATGAGGACCATTACTAATTGACATTTTATGAGGACTGCCACTGATTAAAACGTTACAAGGACTGTCAATGTTTGACATTTTGAGAACCATTACTGACTGACATTTTATAAGGACTGTCACTGAATGACATTTTATGAGGACCATCACAGATTGACATTTTATGAGGACTGTCACTGATTGACATTTTATGACTGTCACTGACATTTTAATAAAGATCATCACTGACTGACATTTTACGAGGACCGTTACTGATTGACATTTTATAAGGACAGTTACTGATTGACATTTTAAGAGGACTGTCACTGATTGACATTTTATGAGGACTTCACTGATTGACATTTTATGAGGACCATCACTGGTTGGAGCTGGAACCGAGATTAAAAATCCAATGCCTCAATTGAGATTTTATCCCAGTACCTAACAGCAGTGAGTCCAACAGTTTAACAACTAATTCACTGAGGCTAGCCTACAAGAAAACAGTAGATGATATATTTCTATATTAAAACTATTGTCATTTCAAAAACCAAAATTATTTTTCTGTTGAAGTAACATACAGCCACGTGCAGAGTGGAACTGTCAGGGATAATAAAAAGAATATAAAACTCACTACCATTTATGATCAAATTTATGTTCTTCTTGAAACAAAGAACTCACTCAGGACATAAATTTGATAATAAATGGTAGTGAGTTATATATCTCTATATATTTTATTTGATAGACCAAAATGTGACAAACTTTAATAAAACTCTTGATGACAGAAACACTGAATGTGTTTAATAAATTCAATCTTTTGGTGGTTATATTGCTGAAAAATTATAAATCACTGGACATGCAATATTACACTTTAATAAATATTAGGGTTTTATTAATGTGTAAGTATTTATTTGTATAATGACCCCCCAGCACAAAAGAAACATCAACAATGGGGGTCACAGTTACAGCAAACATACCTTTTGAACAGTTAAAGTAATAAATTTGATTAAAACTGCTAAACAAAGGTTGGCACATTATACATGCATTTGCTAACACAATCTTGTAAAAACTAAATCCTATATTAACTGAAATTTTAGTTTCTATCACACAGTGATATTATGCAAAGAACATTCACTGATAAAAAATATTATACATTATTAATAACAACATATAGAAAAGACATTTACAAAAAGGAATACCTTTAAAAATGTAATAATAAAAAGGAATCCACATTTTCACGGAAGAATATATTTTGATGATTCTTCATAAAGAGCTACAATAAATATCTCTACCTGAAATTATATACACTCAACATTATTTCTTATTGAAGTATATACCCAGTATCGGCAGTTTTAAAATATACCATATATTCTCTATTTAATGGCCCTCTCTAATTAACGCTCCCCCCCCCCCCACCACGACCATATAGCAAAATAAAAATGGCTTACCCTAGCATAAAATTCATGATCGTGCTATAGTATCTAAAGTATATAATGAATGCACAAACTAGTAAAAAATATTTATCAGTAACTATTGTGAACTCAGTAAATTACAAATTCGCAAAATATAAAACCTCTGGGGCCATTAGGTAGGGAATATACGATATATTTATGTTTCAAGTTTGTTCCATCTCACCACAGGCTGCTATGATGAGTTCACACAACAAAAGAAAAATTGTTTTAAAAACATCATAATTTATTTCATTATCCTAATGGGCACCCATAATCAGTTACATTTTTGTTATTTTCCCACTGAGAAAATATCAACATTGGTTTAACAGGGCATTTCATTGGGTTTCTCAGGCTATTTTGACCAATAAGCTTGACTGTAGTAAATATGACGTCATTATAATTTTGTAAAAGTACAAATGTTGTCACTATAACTTAATAAAAGAACAACATAACATTATTCATAGGCTATCGTTTTCTAAACCGTCGAATACAGAGAAAGTTTAAAGAATGGAACTGTTAGGGTTAATAAATAGAATATCAAACTCATTAAACAGCAACTCATTTTATATCCTCTAAAATATTTTCCCACTGATACCCTAAAAATATCCCCGCCCCCATCCAGCATTCCACACTAAGGCAAGCACATACATGTACTTTATTAACTATTAATATTGTTGAGAAATTAAAAAAAGGAAAATATTGATCCTTAACTGCAGACTGTAAAGACTAATAGACACAAATACGTACACAATTATTTCCCTTGGGTATAGGTAGATCACGCAGGTTTAAAAAATCAATCATTTTCCTTTCTCTAATATAAAATATGGTAATTATTTAAGAGCATGTCTACATGTTATGAAGGACAGGT
The DNA here is from genome assembly GCA_032355785.1 of Symmetromphalus regularis. Classification (NCBI taxonomy): domain Eukaryota; kingdom Metazoa; phylum Mollusca; class Gastropoda; order Neomphalida; family Neomphalidae; genus Symmetromphalus; species Symmetromphalus regularis. Next base: position 6,291 of record JAULBS010116903.1, on the reverse strand, counting down.
GCCTACCATGGGAACAAATTGTGACCTCGGTCAGTGCAAATGTTGATAAAACTAGGAGAGGAAAAACTATGCTGTTCAAAAAAAGTAGGACATATTCAAACATAACATAAATTAACAGTTACAGTGTAATAGTTATATTAATATACTGTTCAAAATAATTAGATATCCAAAAACAACACTGTACTAAATTAGCAGATTTGGAAGAAAATAAAAGTGACCCTTTAAAGTCAGGTGTCTGTTTAATACAGTTTAAGCTATACTAAATTAGCTGAATTGAGAGAAAATAAAGGTGACTCTTTAAGACAAGTGAATACTTAATACAAGTGGCATCAAATATTATGTAGGTTTGATTCTAAAATTTTAATGTACCTTGTATACAAAATTTATAAGGGAATTCACAACAGTTATGGACCACTGGCTGAAATGGGAAATAGAAACAATAAAATTATCATTTTTATAGCAAAATGTTTGAATATATTTTTAAAAGTTGAAGCTTGGTGGGAAGTCTAAGCATACTTTAAAAACCAACCCTAAACTAATAGAATCTTAAAATTGGAAGCATGCATGTTTCTTCTCTATGAACATGACTAGAATGTAATGATAATAACAATATCAAAGACATATCAAACAGCACTTTCTCCAATGCCAAACACACACAATAAACTAATTAGTAAAAAAAATTCAAATATGGTGGATAACAATTTCAACATATATACAACAACGTATAAACATGGTTTTAATAAACTGATTCACATAGGACACAGTAAAACAAAGCTTGGCTATCACATAACAAAATGCATTTTGTATTAGACCACATAAGAAAAATAGTTGGTGAACATTTCTTTTCTTCAAAATTGTAGTGAAGTTGGTGGTTGGTTGCACTTATTGTCATACATATATCCAATTAAGCACATAGTCCCACGGACCTTTGACCTAATTAATTTCTAAACAAAGAATTAATTTTAAATATAAACATTTAATTTGTCCATAGAAATACTTCATTCAACTACTTACATAACAACCGCATCTAGCTTATTATCAATATTTTAAAAATAATAATGAATTATGCTCACCGACAAATACAACGGAAAAAAAATAAGGTGCTTTTTTCCGTTGAAGGCGTAACATATATTTCGAGTCACGTGATGGGTATTCCCCCGATAGCTATTATTTAAAAACTTCTGAATATTTTTGTAGCTGCAAAAAGATTTCATACCAATTTATTTCGGCCCATGAGGAGTTCCGATCTTGAAATTTAAAAGTTTTAAATGTGAAAAATATCGAGCGACTCGACATGGAATTCCCTATACCATGGTTTAGTTAAAATGTCTTGCATGATATGAAAACAAGATCTAGTATAACAAATGCATGTAAGTTTCATTAGTAATCAATATTTAGACCACCATGAGACTATGCCTTTAAGTTTCATTAGTAATCAATATTTAGACCACCATGAGACTATGCCTTTAAGTTTCACACATGCTATCCTGGGCCAAAGCTCAACTTCTTGTGCTGTTTGTCCAGGACAGAGTTAGTGTTAATAGGAGAAATGTGGCTACTGTTACCAACAAGCAGCAAAGGATATTTTATATGCTCCATCCCTCACATATGATAACACATACTACAGCCTTCGATAAGCCAGTTATGGACCACTGGTCGGTGTAAGTTGAGTGTTTAACAAGTTTGAGTTGTTAACACTTGCTATGAATTTTGAAATGCATATGTTTGGTATCAATTTTAACATCTTAGAAGTGTTTTTGTATTTCTGTTAAAAAACCCCACCTTTTTGGACAAGGTTTTTTTTTCTAGACAGGTAGTGATGCATAACCACTATTTTTTTAAAGTTATCATTAATTACACCCTCTTGTCTTCCTACATGGTAGGAGAATAGTTCTTTCTTTATATCTAGATGAACATTTTAAACTTACATACACATGCATTAACATACACACAGACAGACAGCTCTCTCAAATGTGCACAAACATATACTTAATATTGCAGAAAAGGACAAACATAACTCTAAATGTAAATGTTGATTCCATAGTCATCAGTGTGACTTACTGTATATTCCCTATTTAATAACACCTCCCTAACTAATACCCCACAACTCCCCTGGCCATTTTGCCAAATAAAAATGACTTACCCCAGCATAAATCCATGATTGTGCCATAGTATCTAAAGTATGTAATGAATATACACACTAGTAATCTGTATTACACAAAATATTTAACTGTAAAAACATGATTTCAAACTATCGTGAACTCGGTAAACTCCAAACAGAAAGTTAATTGTGTATTTACACCATCACTGTTTCAACTATTTAATGGTCATTAATAGAGCCAAATTCTTCTATAATTTGACATCCATTAAATGCCCCCTCCCCATTTGCAAAATGTACCACCTCCAAGTGTATTAAATAGGGAATATACGGTAACTGTTATAAAATAATTCATCATTTTCACCTGGTTCATCATTAATCAAATAATCAATCAATCAATAGTAAATATTTTTAGCAGAACCATTTATTAATGTACAACATGTTATTTATTTATTTAACGACCCACCCCCCCAGCACAAAAGTAAACATCGGCTATTGGGGGTCACAACAACATGTTAATTAATCAATCAATTTGTCATTGTTAACATCAACCCGCTGTACTATAGTCTGAGCACACTTTAATCTGTACATGTGAATGAAAATAAAAACACACAAAACAGTAAGACATGACTGTATTGTTTGAGTATTAGTATAGAAATATTGGCAAATCAAGCAATTGTTATCACCATTTTCCTCTTCATATAAAGAGTACTCATTTTTAGACCCCCCCTCCACAAAACCCCTTAAATTAAAAGGCTTAAAAAATATTTTCTAGGTTTATTTCAATCAGCATGTTAATTTAAATTTCTAGTCCTCTTTGAGATCCCCTTCCATGAACTGTTCTGAGTTTAACTTATTCATACTAAATTCTTTGGTACAGACTCCCTCCCATCAAGTAAGTTATGGGTATAAACTGGTCACACAAAATTCTTTAGTGAAACCCCTCTCATTAAGTAAGATCTGGTTATAAATTTTTCATGCTAAGTTCTTTGGTACAGACCCCCTCCCATGAATTATATTCTTGGTATCAATTGTTGTCACAAAATTCTTTTGTAAAAACCTCTCCCATGAAGTAAGTTCTGGGTATAAATTCTCACAAAATTCTTAGATAAATATAGCTAACAAGAATATTGATTTTCACAATTCAAAAAATCTTTTTAAACTCAAAATCAATTACCTAATTTGTCAAAATCATTGAAATGAAAGATGGATTCATCTGGAAAATCGGATTTATTTCAAGATTTCATTCTCTGTAAATTTAATCCTTTGAAATTCTTTTCTGAATAATTTTCAAAGTCACGCATTTCACTTTGCTAATATCACTCAGTATTGACAAAATCAATTTTCCAAAATGCAGCCCCATGAAATACAACTGAAACTTAATGCAGATAAGAAGCAACTGCTTAAAACTGCAAATTCCATTTTCTCTCAGCCGACATTGATGTATCTTAATGCTCCACGTGATGCATTCCAGTTAAATATAAGGCCAAGTAAAAGAAAAATTAAAAGGCAATCATTTTTTTTTTAAATGAGGTACCTTTTTTTAATGGTGTTTCAGAAAGATCATGTGGTCATACAACTGATGAAGCTGCTATTTTTAAGACAAAATGTATGTTTAAGACAAAATGTATGTTTAAGACAAAATGTATGTTTAAGACAAAATTTATGTATTTGTAAAAATAATAAATTGAGTGGCAAAGTAAAATTTGACCCACACCATCATACAGAAAATAATTATTTTTATCCTATATTAACTAATACGTTCTGGAAATATTTTTTTTTTACTAGACATGATTTAAAAAATAAACAATTTAATTTTTATATCATATACTTTTTGTATTATTTAATTTACGTGATTTGTTAAATTTTCTGAACCAAATTTACACAGAAATGTTGATTTTTACTTAAAAATAAAACTTGAACATCTGACAAAATTACCATTAAAATAAACTTTGAGCCTGTCACATTTTCCATAAAGACAAATTTGCACCAGACTATGTGCATGACTAACCACTCATTCAACACCTCCAATTAAGAAAATGTCCATGGCAAAATAAATACTGTGGATATATAGTGTCCAATACCTTTTCCATAATAATTTAAGTGTAAATATACTTTATTTTTAATAATAAGAAAAAAATACACCTTGAAAAAAAAACATTTAGTCCTTGGCACACGTGCCAAAAAAAGTGCTCTGGAGAATGAAAAACTCTGTGGCAATCTCCAAGGCATTGCCAGTTGCCGTGGGTTGTTTCAGGGTTTGCTTATTTCCAGGTCTGCTTCTGGTTTTAAAACTGCAAGAAATTTTAATTTTATCGTTTACAATACAAAATGTAACTTGATATCAATAACAACATAAAATAACCATGAGTCAAATAAATAATGATTATTATGATATCAGCCGAACATGTTTGATCAAATAAAAATATGCACCAAAATCTTTAAGTTCATATATCAATGTTCTACACATGCAACCCTGCAATTAAGAAAAAGATAAATAGTGTCCATGGCATTTTCTACGGCAATTCTAGCATTTACACGTTTCCAGCTCTGATTTTTCTAAGGAAAACATATATCATGGGAAAATGTTTTTAGTCCTCAGCAAAAAAAGTGCCACGGAGAATGAAAACCTCTGCGGCAATCTCCACGGCATTGCCGATTGTTGTGGGCAATTTCAGGGATTGCACATGAATATATGAGAATACATTTCAAATTCCATGCAGCCAAGTTACAATAACAAACTGAAGATTTTTATTTTGCTGGATTGTTTATGGTTATATCAGATCTGAATAATGGTTAACAAAATTCCAGTCTTCAATTGTCAGCACTAACTAAGCTAAAATCCCAATTTGGTTCAAGTATGACTGTCCTGGTCACAAAATCTGACATTTCCAACAATATCCATCCAGAAAAAAAAAAACATTTTTGTATGCTATCTTAATTAAACAAACAAATGTTTAGATGATGAGAGGTTCATCAGTTATCTCCTCTTTACTGGATAGTTGAAAAAAGTTATCTGCTCATGTTCATAAGAGTTATGTTCTCTTGATGCGAATGTTTAGTTAGTTAAAAGTAACCAACAAGAGAGGTTGATCAGTTATCTCCTCCTGACTGGATAGATGAAAAGAGTTATCTTCTCATGCTCATAAGAGTTATGTCCTCCTAATGCAAATGTTTTATAAGTTAATAATAACCAACAGTTTTTCCATCATAAGAAAACATATTTGTCTATCATCTTAATAAAACCGACAGATAACTGTAGATGTCAAGTTGATCAGTTATTTCCATATTTATATGTTGTCAAAAAGAAGTAGGCAGACACTGGATAATTGATTAAGAGTTATTTCCTCCTTAAGCAGTGTTTTGTACATTAATATATTAAAACACAATTGTTTGTAACAAAACAAATTATTATTATTATTATGCTATTTTCTTTTTGATTTCTTTGTCTCTTTCTTGGCAGGTTTGTGTTCCTTGCTACAGTTGTTATTGTTCAACTTCTGAGCCACGTCCTGTGCTCGTCTGAAAGGGAAAAAAATGCTTTAAAACATAAAAGTTAGAAAAAGGAAACAAATGTTTTACAAAAACAGTGGTTAATAAGTGGCTATTTAGCTGTCAACAGGCAGTGTAAAGCTGGTAACTGACCTAGGCCAGATGGGAAATGTAGGCCCCCATTTTAAACTGGTCTTTAAGTATTTATTTTGCTAAATACCAGGGAGAATAGGCCCACTCATAATCATAGGCCCATGCCAACTAGACCTCGCCCCCTTTGTTCTAGCCAGGCTGTCATGGTATTTTTGACTCATGGTCTTCTGAGGAAACACACTACTGTCAAATGATCTTTTACGTGCACTTTCCCAATGACAGTACAGTACACAACAAGGCTTTGATACACCAGTTATGAACCACTGATTGCAAAGTGAAATACCCCAAATGGGTCTGCTGAAGGGGATCGATCCAATAACCCATCACACCTCAGATGAGCACTATTTCTTGAGGTACGACCTATGTCTTGAGTTATGACCCTCTTCTTGAGCTACAACCTATGTCTTGAGTTATGACCCTCTTCTTGAGCTACAACCTATGTCTTGAGTTATGACCTTCTTCTTGAGCTATGACCTATGTCTTGAGTTATGACCCTCTTCTTGAGCTACAACCTATGTCTTGAGTTATGACCCTCTTCTTGAGCTACA
>JAULBS010116892.1:0-14536 GCA_032355785.1 Symmetromphalus regularis | reverse complement strand
CATTTAACTGTATCAGTGAGGTCATATATAACTTATCTCAGTGTCATCTGTTACATTTAACTGTATCAGTGAGGTCATATATAACTTACCTCAGTGTCATCTGTTACATTTAACTGTATCAGTGAGGTCATATATAACTTATCTCAGTGTCATCTGTTACATTTAACTGTATCAGTGAGGTCACATATAACATAAATTATCTCAGTGTCATCTGTTACATTTAACTGTATCAGTGAGGTCATATATAACTTACATGTATCTCAGTGTCATCTGTTACATTTAACTGTATCAGTGAGGTCATATATAACTTATCTCAGTGTCATCTGTTAAATTTAACTGTATCAGTGAGGTCACATATAACTTAAATTACTCAGTGTCATCTGTTACATTTAACTGTATCAGTGAGGTCACATATAACTTAAATTGCTCAGTGAGGTCATGTTTTGCTTTTAAATTATCTGACTGTAATCCATAAACTTTAATATTGATGTAATACGAACTTAATGCCATCTATAACATTTAAACTATCAAAATAAGATTGTCTATAGCTTATGCTGTACTGAACAAAAAAAGTTAGGGATCATGAGTTTCCTGTTTAAAATATTATCTAGCGGATATGAATGATTGACATGAAAAACAGGAAAAGATTGTGGACCAAAATGTATTGCCAGACATGAATTTCATGTGTTTATGAGGCCACAAAGAGTACTTCACATCGAAATAAATATTCTGTAATCCCTAAAAAGATTTCTTCAGTGTATTTCATTGTCACCAATAAAACTTGAATGCCATTTATAACTTTAACTTCCTCAAGCCTTTTTTTTTTAATTTTGTATGTTATCGTTTATTACCTTTTAAAATGAATACATTTTCAGTATCTCCAGTTAAAGAAGATTGCTATTGATAAGAGTAGCTAACAAACAACTGCAGATTGAGATTTGTGGTAGTTTGAACATTATCTTCACTTGTGATGGAATTACAGACTGGGACGCCATTGATGATGTGTATTAACCTGCCAGGCATTTTATTCTTGTGATTGCACTTATTGTTGTATTGATTGAAAACTTTACTCTTTCTCCTCATAATGAATCCCACGTCGACGATGGGGTGGTATAGTCTCAACTCGTTTAGCCAGGACAAGTGAGCATCATTTGATACGTGATGGGTATTACCAGCCATTGGCAGCCATTGATTTTTGTTCAGTTATGGTACTCTTGTTTCCTCCAGTGGCTTTGGTAGCATTAATCTTATTTTGTGCTTAATACAAATGGACTGCACACTTATTGAAATTATTTGTATGATACAAAGATATTTAGTGTGATGGAAATAAATCAATGTTTGATAATTGCTGTTACAGGTATTTAGTTTGTGACGGGAAGCTGGCTCACATGAGAAGTTGAGCACATGACAAGGCATTTCAAGCTGCTACATGAAAATGGTCTTTACTTTAATCTGTTCATTAGATAAAACCTGAAATGTTTTTCATGTTTTAGCTTAATTAAATGAATTTATTTGTTGTTGGATATATAAAAGAAAACAATGCAGTTTTCTACGAACTGAGCATTCCTGGCTAAAGATCACAGAAGTATTTTTCGTGAAAACAATAAATTGCAATCAGAGTAAATCAAGAACAAAAATCTCGCTAAAAGGTTTAGCTTTATTTTCAGATATATTGATTGTATATTGTTAGTGATTTCAGAATAATGGATGACCTTCTATTTATGTTAATATTAACACAGTTGAGAAGAAAAGAAACCAAAAATACAAGACTGATTTAATCTCTTGATCTTTAAATAGAAATTAATCGCATACAAAGCTTTATAATTTCAGTTTTCCAATAGTCAGGTTTTCCTCATGTCAGCCAATATTCCTTCTGTTATAGCATTAACATACTTCAGGGTATCTTTATTATTTTAAACATTACTGGTAGACATTGATACAGCTTGGTCCTTGTAATCGCATAGGCATGATGCACAAATATGTTAAGCAATTAACAGATTATTTCTTTATTAGCAATGCCAGTTTTATATCATGTCACTATTGTTCAAATTATCTCATATAAAATCAAAGTATATTTATCAAACAGTGATAACAAAATCACTACATATACCATAAAGTAAATATACCATAAAGTAAAGAATTGTTTAACCATGTAACCTGAATGCCTTAAATTGATGCTAAAAATAGTATATGGTAAAGCTGCCATTGTAATGATATTGTAAATTTTATCATAAATATGTATGCAGGCTTTTCATTTTATTTGAGAGTAGGAGTTGGAAGGAAAAGAGTAGGAGGAGGAGATACTTTAAAGGAACTCTTTTTTTTATTTTCTTCTTTTTTTTAAGAGGAAAGTAGACAGCACAAGTTTCAAATAGACCGGTAAATGCGCTGCCGGCCGCCTTGTTTTGAAAACAGTGTATGGTTTTTTAAAAACTTTTTAAAATAAAAATGTGGTTTTCTACATATTATTAGGCAGTTTATGAAATGCTGCCAAAAAAAACATATGCAGTTAAAAAGAATCTTTTGTTTATATTTGCATTTAAATGGTTCTGTGAAGCAGAATAATATACAAGTAAGAGGAATTTCTTAAAACGTGTCAGGAATGTAATTAATAGTTTAGTATGTATATTATTTTCACATGGGTTGTTTGATCACATTTAGAATGTACGGTACATGGATTGACGCCCCATCACTACCAGCACATGTTCCAATGTGGATTTTTGTAATCAACTCCAATTGCAATGAACAATGTCTTTTTTTATAACATAACGAGTTAGCATTTTTTTATGCTGAATGAATTACTATTAACATTTTATGTGAAGTACAAATAGTTTTAAGCCTTCTAAAAATAGTAAATTATTTTATAATTTAAACATAATAGCATTACAACAGTTAGAGGGAAGCAACTCTTGTTTCATCTTCTAATTAAAAAATCCATACAGCAAAACGAATGTTATAACTGAAAGCTTATTGTTGTACATTACATGCTAGCTAATTAGATGATTGTAAGCCAACTCTGTAATTTGAAGAGTCAGATTATTTATTTTTAATTAGTGCATCCAGGATTAAAATTGTTATTTTTGAGAACTGAAAAAAACATCTTTAATGTGATGTTGACATTTTTAAAGTAAATTTGTGATTAAAGTAAATTTGTGATTAAAGTAAATTTGTGATTAAAGTAAATTTGTGATTAAAGTAAATTTGTGATTGATGTTTTGTGGCAGTGCTCTCCCAGTTATTTTGATTTTAACAGAACCGCTTGCTGGTTTTTTGGCACTTGTCAATAAAAGGAAGTAAGAAGAGTGTCCTTTAAAAAAAAAAATATATATATATCTATTTTAATGACATAAATGTATTAAATGGTTTTATGCATTAAGTAATAAAACAGTTTGCTCTATATTATGTGAAACTGTATATATTACCGGTAACTTACATCATGAAAATATTTTTTAATTAGTGTTTTTACAAATCTTGCTGTACAAAATTTGGATAAAGAGAAATAACTCTAGGAGGCTGTATGGATGAAAAGGTTCACATCTACACACTGGAGGTTTCAGGGTTTGTAAAACCTGATGTTTGTTATTTCAGAACTCTGGGAGGATACTTTGAAGAAGATTCTTATTTCTAAACTCTAAATGTTTCATTCTTTATAAAACTAGATGTTTTATATATTTATACATATTTCAGACACCTAGGAGGCTACATGGATGAAAAGGTTCATTGCTAAACAGTTACTCTAGATGTTTCATTCTTTATACAACTAGATGTTTTATTTATTTATATATATTTCAGAACCCTCGGAGGTTGCATGGATGAAAAGGTTCACTGCTACACACTGGAGGTTTCATTCTTTAGTTACCAGACAACCTCCACTGGACAGTTCATGCCCTACACAGAAGAAGCCTGTATCCTTTCTGTCAAACATTATTTGTTTGTTTAATGACTGCCCCGCTGCCTCCTCCCCCCCCTCATAGCACAAAAAGTAAACATCGGCTATTCATACAGTCTAGTCAAACATTACTTATCATATAGTGAGATGGCTACTCTGTGTTGTAATCAAAGTTTTGTATACAATGTTGATAATGGATTGTGTTTACAAATCTTGATCTATTTTGTTTTTGTAATATAAATAAATTTAGGATTTTCTTGATTTTCTCCCAATTTTTTTTTAAAGCTAAATTTATTTTTTATTGCTAGATCAAACAAAATTAACTCACTGCTGTCATATGGGCTACTCTTTTATCTCTGACATAAAGTAGGCCCAAACATAATACATCTTAGAGAGAGAGAAAAAAGCCCCAATGCAACCCAACCCAAAAAACACAAATAAAACAATAACAATCCTATGTTTAGTTCCAGAAGATCCACTTTTCAGTCACCTGCAGGAAACTATCAGGTAGCCGATTAGTCAGCTCAATTAATGTTTTTTATATATATTTAGACGGTCTTAAATGAGTGGATTAAAAACTTGTATTACTAAACTTTTAGTCAGGTAATTGATTGGTTTAATTACCTCTTAAATCAAGGTCTGACATATTTCCAAAAACTTGAATAACATTCAAATATATAATTTTCTTAATACTGTTTTTATTTCATTTTTTAATTGTGAGAGAAATTTTTCTTAATTACAATCTAGATATGAAACTTGGTCGCAACGTGGTTCGCACATTCCTCGACTACTACAAGCTAACAGGCGGCATTAGCGCCAAACCAAGCAGCAGCATCGTACCTAAACCCGGCATGTACCGACTGCGAGACCGACAGAACAACGAGCGAGCAATGTCCGAGTCTTCCGTCAGACCCTTTGATAACTACCTCGGACAAAGGTAGGCTAAAGTCATAATTACATTTACACAGGTAGAAAGTAAGTTAAGAGGAATGTCTGAGTAACTCTCCATTCCTGAAAAATAATCATCCGTGTTAAATTCCTCCAAAATAGTGCTTTTTCAGCCAATAATATCAAAACATCATTTATTAAGACTACTTTGCTTCATTTCGTTAGAAATCGCAACTTTCAGATTTCATAATCGACAATGTTCAGTTATCTCCGTAAAAAAAGCATGCCTGTCTATTTATAAGCTCTAAATTTTGATTATCTCATAGGAAAGAACTGTGGCCAAAGTGGATAAGGTGCAGGTCATTCTTCCAATGTATTTGAGCAAGTCCAGGGTCCTGGGTTCAAACACTGTGGTTCCACTAAAAATGAACTTGTGTTTATAACATAAATAAGTGTCCGTTATCTCTTAGTAATGGACAGTTATTGAATTATCACTCCATTCATGAAACAATAGAGTGATGTCACAGGAGTATTTTTTAAAAATATTTCAGCTTGCATAATTTAAATTTCACTTGTTCCCGATGATTTCCTTTAGTCGTCAAGATTCAGTTTATATTAAGTTAATTTCTGAATTTTGTTTTTACAGGTACTTGGATAAAAATCCCAGATCTGTCGAATACACAATTAACAGCAGCAGCGCTTTCTCAGAGACACCAACGTCAATACGACTACAACTCAGGGAGAGGAAGTATTAATTAATGAAGAATCATCAGAAAAAAAATACAATTATAAATGACTATTTGAAATTAGATTGTTTGTTAATGTTGTACATCTGGACATATATTACACAGTGCAATTAAGATGATGAAATATGTTAAATTTATTGTGCTTAAAACTACACAGCTATTTATTGCCGTCTCTTAAACATTGTTAGTATTCCATCCATCCTTTAACCTTTATGTGATGTGATGCTTCTAGTATGCCGTTATTTTTGTTACATTTTTTAAATTTTATTTTTTGTTACTGTATAATGCTACTAGTTTTTAGTTTCTGTATTGCTCATTTCTTGAGCTGAGATACAAAAGAGTTAATATACAGTTGCAAATTTAATGGTTTTCAAGGATACCATGTGTGCAAAAAGTCCTGTCAGAATAAGGCAACAAAATTATGTGATAACAATTATAGTATTATTGTGCGAGGTCAAACTCTAATTTCAGTATTTCTTATTCATTGGTTTTCTTGAGCTAAGACACAGACAGTGGTTAATAAACAATAACAGTTTGTTTTTTAAACTATCAATACCATGTGTGCACAAAGTCCTGTCAGAATAGGGCAACAAGATTATGTGATAACAATTGTAATTTTAGTGTGAGGCCGCAGTCACTCATCAATGTTTATGACATGTTTCTTACAATATTTATGAAACATAAGGATAATATTTATTATTTATTTTATTTATAAATTACAATGTGATACCATGTTTATTAAATGTAATAAACTGGCTCCCCTGTTACACTACATTTATTTTATTTATAAACTTTCTTCCATGTAGTCATGTTTATTGAATGTGTGTTTCAAACTAACAGACAACACTATTAAATGTATGTTGCACTAAACTGAAGATTGCAAAGTTGTATATATATCTTGATAAACATTTGTAATTGACTGTTTAACTACTATGATGGCATTTCATTTTATATTTCTTGAATATTCAGTGAATATTGTTTTGAATGTGTGTGTTATGTCTGAATTGTTTCAATGTTTTTTACAAAGAAAGCTGTTTTTTTGTCTTTAAAAAAAGTATTTTATTTTTCATGTTTTAGTCAGTTTTGTAATTTATAAAAGTAACAGAATCATGTTTTATGAAAATATGGATTTCTAAATATCTTAAAATATCTAATATGCCATTTATGTTGTCTGTTTTATTATATTTTAGTTTATTTACTAGCAGATGTTGAACAGAAAGAGATACTGTGTCCTCTGCTTGGATAATTTTACCACAGAATGACCCCCAATAGTCAGTTTATTTTTTTGTTTTTGTGAATAAACAACTTATGCTGAAGTAACTTTTCCAAAACCTGCTATACTCTGATTTCCAGCAAGGGATCTCTTATACATGCTTTCACACAAACAGGTCAGCACAAGTGGTTTTCACTTCCCCAGTGAACCTTGCGTAGCACTCATTTTGGTTTGGAGCAGGTATCGAGATTAAAAATCCCATGCCTTGACTGAGATTTGATCCCAGTACCTACCAGCTGGACAAGTCCCCCAGCTAGAAATTTGGCCTTTGAAAGCTGGCAGTTTTAACAAGTTCCATATCTTTTAGTGTTGTAGTAAAAGCAGTTATATTTTGTAAATTAATCTACAATTAACAGGAATTTTGCTATGCAGGTCAAAATATCCAATATCAATCATTTTGTGCCAGACATTAAATAAAAAGTGGCTGCTAAAAACATTTTTTCTTTTTTTCTTTAATGTATGCTTTTATTTTACCAAATTTATGTGATACACACACAATGTATCAAGTCAGTCTTTCGTGGAATTGTTGATTTTCACTCGTTAAAAAATGAGTGTCAGACAAATTAACCAACATTTACTTTGTGACTGTCAGAATCTTCAAAAATGATTAACTAGAACAAGACAATTTCTGTGACAGCCACTTATTTTCATGCCTGAATTAACATTCATTATCCAGGCAGATGTTTCAGCAAATGTGATTGGTTGATTATGAAAACATATAAAGGACAAAAATAGTGCAAAATGTTTTAATATATTACTCTACTACTACCTATGTGGAGAAAGGATGTGGAAACTCAGTAATCTTATAACTTGAACAAAATAGAATAAAATTAATTCTCCTTGTTCAGTGTCAAAATATACATTTGAAATACAGGTATTTTTATTAAATGTGTCTATTTTTATTTTTAACTGGATTGTTCGCTTCATATGGACTGTTATAACGACAGTCCATTTTCATCAGTTAGGTCCACATTTTACAGATAGGTGGTAATTTTTGTCTTTTAGCTGTGATAAACTTGGGTAATGCTCCAGGGATTATGAGACGCATTACAAAATGTTATAGGGATGGTGGGTGGGGTGTTAAGTGTTGTGTAACAAGAATTTATGAAAATTCACTTTTTATTAAAATATTTGTCACTAAATTTTGTTATGTTGTTTTTAACCATAATTTCCATTGATGCTTATCAAATGTTTTTAAACATCAATGGCATCATAATCTACAACTGGATTTGACCTCTCACATCCCTTCTCTAATCCTAACATAAAAATAAAAACTGACTATATAGAACAAAAAAATTAAAAAAATTTTGCCTAACAAAAATGCCACAATTTGTTTCTGGGTAAAAATTGGAATTGGTGAAAAAGGAGCGAAAACTCCAAATGCAAATAATTTACTATTCATTTTTATTGTATCATTTTGTGAAACTTGTTAAAAATACATGTAAGCTTGAAATGTCTTCTGATGTTTTAATAACAAAAAATAATGTTTAGTGCAAATATACTTGTGAGTTTCACAAAACATTTTATTTTGAAATTACAATATAAACATTTTTTACAAACTGGACCATGTTATTTTATTTATTATTTTCTTTGCTTTGAAATGTTTTTAAAAAAATCATTAAATGTAATTAATGAAAGTGCCAATATTTTTTTCTTTTACATTAAAAGTATTCTGCTCTCCTCATAAATTCACAAGGCCTGTGATCACTTTCATTCATGCCAGAACAAATCGTATACGACTCATAATTATTGAGAAATATTAAACACTATTCTGAGCATCATTTTTGTTACATCTACAAATGACGTGGCTAATTGCAGTGAAAACACTGCTAAAAATGGTATATTTTGATGATAAGTGAAAGTTATATGATTTACAAGGACTCAAAAAATTAATATTTTTTCAAATTTATTTTTGTTTTATTTTGACCACATTGATTTATTAATCATCAGTTATTGGATGTTGAACATTTGGTAATCATGTAGTCAGTATGAGTCGGCCTCTCACGGCAAATTAATATTTAATGATATTAATTTTAATCAGCTCTGTTTAATTGATTGGCAACAAGGAGTCTTTTATACGCACTTTTCTGCAGACAGAACAACACTTTTTCAACTGCTGATCACAGAATTCAGGGTATAAAAGTTTATTTAATGTTCATTCAATTGGAAAAATTATGATGTGATAATAAAAACATGTACAGGTGTGTTATGTGATGTAAAATAAAAACAGGTAAAGGTGTGTAATGATGCGATGATAAAATAAAAACAAACATGTACAGGTGTTATGAGTTGCTGATAAAATAAGGTTTATTAACAAGTATGGATTGCTGTCACATGATTGCGATCTACACTAGTAAGGCATGCAAAACAAGCTGTTCAACTTTGAGCTGCAGTCCAGACTGGCCTGCTAAAATACACATACATTCATATATACAGACAGACATTCGTATGTACATACATACAGACATTCATTTAAATATATACATATGTAAATTCATGTGATGTCGAGATAAAATACAAAAATAAATAAAACCATGCTTAACACCTTTCCATAATGTTAAACTAAAAACCACTTAAACTTGTCAATGTCTGAAGGATCGAGTTACTCCAATTTTTAGTGAAAACACCTTTTTACTGAGTCTTCATACAGACCCCGAATGTTTTTCTCGTCTAGATATTTGCAATTAATGGGACATTTTAAAAATACTTAAATTAACTTAAAACTTATTAGGAATTGTAAGAAAACCATTCTATCTCCTCTAATTACTTAGTGATCCCAAAGTGGGTTACAAGCACTTATTTTATAACATGGATTAACAAGTCATACCGGTAACTAGAATTAGGCTTCTATTCTAACTTAATTATAAGCAGAAGATCAAACCATTTAATTATAATTTGTATTAGAAGATGATCACAGACACATGATATAAAATGTTTGTAAGAAAATTTAAAAAAGAAATTATAAAAAAATTCAGTGTCATGGGATTAGCTACTACAATTTCAGTGGAACTGTTTTTCATTTAGTTATTAAAAAAGTAAGTATAAAAAGAAAAGAAAGTTTCAAATTAATTTAAAAAACTTTTTTTATTTATTTGGAAATCATGTCAAATTTTATAAATTCATAATACATCACATGTATCTTTTGTTAAAAATGTTGAACTGTTGAATTGAAGATATTGTGAATAGTGAATTGTAAAGAATAAAGCTGGTATACATCTGGTGAAAACTGGTGATCATAAATAAATTTAATAAATATCCTGAGAAAGTTTCTAAGTGGCAATATCATAAACCATTTAAAAATTGCAAACCTCCACACGGTTATTATCTACCATTTAACATCGATGGCAAACCTCCATTTCTACAAAGCAATATGTAGCATTTAATATGAATGGCAAACCTCCTTTTCTACATAGCAATATCATATAGCATTTAACATGAATGACAAACCTAGGAAGGTTATTATGAAAATGTATCACAATTTTACAAGTATATCATTATACAATCAAAAGTAAGGTTACAAATAGAAAACAGTACAAACAGGAACACACTTCAATCACAAATTACATTTCATTTTAGTTTTAACCTTGTTCCATTTAAAGTTAAAAAAAAAAAAAAGGAGAAAAAAATTACATCACTGTTTCCATTGCATAGTTATCTTTCTTCACTTTCCATCAAAAATTCTATTATTAGTAATGGTGCTAAACTCACTGAGCCAGACAATTGTAAACAGCTGAAGTATTTAAAAATTGTGCAGTTTGTAAATATGGTGCAGAACATCTTACCAAACATCAAAAGTTCTACATTTTTAGAGACTGTCAATCTGTTTATTTTATCAACTGATCCCATTAAAAAAAAAAATTATAACTCTTGACTTATACTTAAACAATGTCTGGAGACTAAGCTAAAGGTGATGACACACTATCTAAATATTGCCATTGTGACTTCATAAATTTTAGACTTTTAATGTTTTACAAACAGATCAAAGAAAGCACTGAACTTTTCAACTGATCTATAGTAAAACTTAAAAAATACCCGAAAATATAATACCCTGGCTATTGGTGGAACCTGACTTTCGATTGGTGGAGATACATCATTTAGTATGCTGAAATATCACAAGGTGGCGAAACCGTAAGCAGAAATAAATAAGACAAGTTGGTGAATGCGAGATTACAATAATTAGGCTAAATGAAAGACAGAGGTACTTATAGTGACGGCTAATCTCATGCTGTCAGTAAACTAAAGCAAACCTTAATGTACTCTAATGTCTCGACTACATGAGCTGACAATCACTTGTAGATTGGTAGCATATGTACATCTAATCAGGGACAGACATTAACCCCCCACCCTACCAAAGGTGAGTAAAAACTGCAAGGAAAGAATAAAATTCAATAATGCTAGTCCCCCAGGCTAGTAAATTTTGTTTCACAATTCCAACAGATTCCATGAGGTCATCTTAATTCACAGTACTGTATTCTGAAGTAGAATCTGAAGTGCTGTCTGCCATTTTGTATATTATATTCCATATTACAGATCATGTCTGTGTGTAATAATTATAATAATTCATTAAATTGTTTTTCATTTTTAACAAAACTAAAAAAGAAAATGTATAATGATAAAATCAATAAATACTATACAATTATATCACTGGCCAACACTTTAAAGCAAGATTTAAAACATTATTAATCATTAAACATCTGTTAATCTCATGAATAAAGAATCTCTGCAATTCAATTATGCAGCAGAATATTTGATTAAAATTAAACAAGTTTCTTAACAAATTTTATACAATACTTTGATCTAGAGTTTACAATGAAGCATGACACATTTTATTGTATCATTCTTGATCTGACAAATTATAATTTTCAAAAAGAACAGCCACACATGAGAGACTTGAGTATTTAACAATAAATTGAAATATTTTGCCCTATTTTATCTCAATCTAGCTTACAGCTAAGACAACACCAGAATGCAATCAAAAAAATAAATATCAGCTTCAGAAAATTGCAGAGAAAATAAAATTTACTGGTTAAAAAGTAAAATGTTATCAAAGCAATTCTAATACAGCAGTCTTATAGCTCAGTTTACCGTGTGTTCCAGAAATAAAATGATTTACCATATAAAGATAAATGTTAAATGACATGGTTTTACTATGGTTTTACTGTACATGATAAAATGATGATGAGTATTTACAATGGTGGCATCTCATTAATGACTGGAAAGACAAACTAATCTAACTAGGGAGAAAATTAAAAAATTTCCTTGTCACTTAGTGACACTTTTAACATAAGAAAAATGTATCTTAATAATTAGAGAAATGGCCATTTTATTTTTCATTTTATTTTTAAAAAATTCTTTTTTTCTTTTTTTGCTAAATGAATGCAGACAAGATTAGAATATGTCAAAAGCTGACTGAAGCAAATAGTCTAGAGTTGAGATTAGAATGAGTCAAAAATTAACTGAAGCAAATAGTCTAGAATGACTCAAAAGCTGACTAAAGCAAATAGGCTAGAGGTGAGATAAGAATGAGTCAAAAGCTGACTGAAGCAAAAAGTCTAGAGGTGAGATTAGAATGAGTCAAAAGCTGACTGAAGCAAATAGTCTAGAGGTGAGATTAGAATGAGTCAAAAGCTGACTGAAGCAAAAATCTATAGGTGAGATTAGAGTGAGTCAAAAGTTTATTGAAGCAAGTGATCTGTAAGTAAGATTAGAATAAGTCAAATGATTACAACTGGCCGACTGAAGAAGTAAGTTATTGGTAAGGCCAGTTAAAAAATATTCTTGGTTCTTATGCCCCAATTGCAAAATAAACAGAAGAATTATATTTTATTCTTTGTTATGTTAAATTCTATTCTAAAATATGTTTGCATTTCACTTCAGTGTCTGTTGTATTACAGTTTATATTCAATCTATTTAATAAACCTTGATGTCTAGTTTTACACAAAGTTCTTTAAAAAAAAAAGACAAAAAACTAAATAAAAACACTCTAATGATAAATAAGTATCAGGTATAGATAATAAAAAATAAAAAAATTTAATTAAATTTTTTTAAAATAAAATTTGTCTGCCTCCCACTTTAAAAATAAAACATGAACCAAGAATTTCTTTTAAGTGACCTAAGATTAAAAAATTAAAATTCAGAATTATTTGCAGTATCTATCCACCTAATTGATGAATTCTATCCAGCCATTAAACTGAGTGAAAATACAGACAGAAGAAACAAATACAATTTGACATTAGAAGTAATTCTTGCAAGATGACCATTCTCATTACTGATCTCAAT
Source organism: Symmetromphalus regularis (assembly GCA_032355785.1). Lineage (NCBI taxonomy): Eukaryota > Metazoa > Mollusca > Gastropoda > Neomphalida > Neomphalidae > Symmetromphalus > Symmetromphalus regularis. The sequence goes on along the minus strand of JAULBS010116892.1, from coordinate 1,461 downwards.
GATGTAAAACAAATCAACAAATAACAATGTGATACACTTACACCATGCAGCATAATATTAACAATCTGTTCCCTTGGTGACCTTATTTGCATAAAACAACAAAAATAAGGGGCTGTTTCAAACATCATACGCTCTAGTTATTGTGAGAAGAGCAGAGGTTTGACACAGCCCAGCATAAAACAATTGTGTGTGTGCTGACTGCACGATTTGGCACAATCAACCTAGCAATCTGTCGGCATTGCTCGGTCAATTTCGAACAGAACACCGACTTTAGTTTATTAAATACACCAGTCTGTGTATTCGTTAAAAATAAAGCTAACATCCAAAGACAATGCAGTTGTAAATGAATGGCATTTTGAAAACACAGATCATAACCCATCATGATCCTATGTAGATGTCTAAAAAATCACATGAAGCGAAGCTAACTTCACCAGTCCTCTCCATTATGGGCGAGTCATTGCTCGCACTCACCTTCACTATGGGAGAGTCATTGCTTTCACTTGCCTCAGTCGCCTCAAAATAGAAAGCAGAGTTTCTGCACTCTTTTGTTATTTTGTTTTTCCTCATGAAATATGAAAATCATCGAAACTGCTCTCCTCCTTTTCAGATTTCAAGCCAGGATTGACTTTCAGGTAAGCAATAGATTACTTCCATTTCCAAATGAAGAGGTTTGTTCATTCGTATCAGAATATTGTCAGTTGAAACAATTGATCTTCAGTCACATGAGGATATATTTGGTTACACCACGATACCTTAAGTCACATGAGGATATATTCAGTCTTATCAGGATCCTGTCAGTAAAATCTGTATATCTTTAGTTACAATAAGGTATCAGTAACATCAGAATACTTTTAGTCATATCAGGATATCTTCCGTATCGTGTTGGTAAAATCATATCTTCAGTCACAAGATATCAGAAACATCAAGATAGCTTTAGTCACATTAGGATACTTTCAGTCACATCATGATATGTTCATTAATATCAGGATATGTTCAGTAATATCAGGATATGTTCAGTGATATCAAGATAGTTTCAGTCACATCAGGATATGTTCAATTACTTTATTTATCAACACTTTAGTCATTTAAACATGTATTTAGATCATCTTCTCCAAGTTTTTAAGATATCCTCGGATCGCTACCTTTAGGGTATTGTTTAGAGTTCACACTCATTTCAGTGAGGTGTTGAAAATGTCACTGCATAGAATAACAATTGGAAACATAATACAAAGTCAGATGACTGACACTAAAATATTTACAACCAACAGACGGCAATCTCTTATAGGGTACAACAGATCTGTTAAGCATGGGTCTTCAGTAGATGACAACAACTTGTGATCAACACATGCAAATACAAGAAAAGGAATAATTTTAGATTTCAGACCTTTTCATTTTATTTGAGAGTAGGAGTTGGAAGGAAGAGAGTAGGAGGAGGAGATACCATTCAAGCTTGTTTAATAC
>JAULBS010116881.1:0-14537 GCA_032355785.1 Symmetromphalus regularis | reverse complement strand
GATAAACCAGTTGTGGACCACTGGTTGGAACGGAAAATAGCCCAAACTGAGGTCCACTGAGAAGGATCGATCCGATGTCTGACCGATTCACAGGCAGACACGCTACCATTTGAGCTACGTCCCGGTCCCCAACCCCTGAAATTGCCTGTGGCATTCGGTAATGGTGGAGCGGGATCTAGCTCAAACGGTAGCGTGTCTGCCTGTGAACCAGTTGGTCATCGGATCGATCCTCTCAGTGGACCCATTTGCAGTTTGGGCTATTTTCCATTCCATGGTATGTGCTGTCCTGTCTGTGGGATAGTGCATATAAAAGATCTTTTGCTGCTTATCGGAATGAGTAAACGATGTGGTGGCAGCAGGTTTCCTCTAAAGACATATGTCAGAATGACGTCCAATAGTCGATGATAAGATAAAAATCAATGTGCTCTAGAGGCATCATTAAATAAAATAAACTTTACTTTTTCGGTAATGGCGTGTAGACTGCTGTGGAGTTTTGATTTTTCACGGCACATTTTTTGTTCAAGGTGTATTTTCTTCTTATTATTAGAAATAAAGTATACTTTGCCATGGACAATATTTCTCCACCTCATTTATTTTGCTGTGGACATTTTCTTAATTGCAAGGGTTGTAAATGCTGTCATAAAAGATATAAAACGGGTTTGCAGCAGGATTTTACTGCTATTGTAAAAATATTAATATATAAATACAGTGTGCATATTTCTTGAAATTGCAGTCACAATTCCTTGATTAAAGAATTTAGTGGTGGCAATTAAGAGAGATCACTACATTTTCTGAGTTTCAAGGCTGTGCCTATGGCAACCGATTGCTTTGGTTGTTGGTCAAACTCTGATGGGTTGAATACATTTTTGGGTATTAAAGGTGATCAAACTATTGAGATTTAACTATATGTTTGTGTGTGTATAACTGTATATAATAATAATAATAAATGATGGTAGTTATAATAATACATGTAATAAAAAATGATGGTGGTAATGATAATAATAATAATAAATAATAGTAATAATAAATGATAGTAATAATAATAATAAATGATGGTAGTAATAATGATAATAATAATAAATGATGGTATTAGTAGTCATAATAATAATAATAAATGATGGTAATAATAATAAATGATGGTAAGAATAATAATAAATGATTGTAATAATAATAATAAATGATGGTAATAATAATAATAAATGATGGTAGTAGTAATAATAATAATAATAAATGATGGTAATAAAAATGTTAATAATAAATGATGGTAATAATAATGATAATAATAATAATAAATGATAGTAATAATAATAATAAATGATGGTTTTAATAATAATAATTGATGGTAGTAGTAATAATAAATGTTGGTAATAATAATAATAATAAGTTATGGTAATAATAATAATAAATGATGGTAATAATAAGGATAATAATAATAAATGATGGTAATAATAATGGTAATAATAATAATAAATAATAGTTGTAATAATGATAATAATAATAAATGATGGTTGTAATAATGATAATAATAATAAATGATGGTTGTACTAATACTAATAATAAATAATAGTACTAGTAGTAAATGACGGTGGTAATAATAATGATAATAAATTATGGTGGTAGTAATAATAATAATAGTAATAATAATAAATGATGGTGGTAATAATAATAAATTATGGTAGTAATAAATAGTAATAATAATAAATGACGGTGGTAATAATAATGATAATAAATGATGGTGGTAGTAGTAATAATAATAATAGTAATAATAATAAATGATGGTGGTAATAATTATAATAATAAATGATGGTAGTAATAAATAATAATAATAATAAATGATTGTAGTAATAATAATAATAGTAATAATAATAAATAATGGTAGTAGTAATAATAATAATAAAAAAAAACTTCTGCTATCTTCAGATAACAATTCGGAGTGGTGATATCCACAAAGTGCGCTTCTCGAAGGGTTTGCAGGTCAAGTATCGTGTGTACAAAGAAGACACTCTGACAGAAACGAAACTGATCGTGGGGACGCTAACACCCAACTTCAACCACTCGCGGGTGATTTCCTTCTCGAAGATCGGACAGGAACATTTAGACTGGTTTGAGTCGGGATCGATCACGTTCCTTGTTTACGGAACTCAGGAGGACACTGAGGGAGACCCCAAACTAATGAAGCTAACAACACGGGTATGTTGACTGAAAAGTATCTTATTGCTTTAAAAAAACCAAATGGATTAGGCACAAGTTTTCCAACTTACTAGATCTTCTCCACAGTACATACATCATAAATGACAGTGAAGTGTTACATTTATGCGATATAAAATACGAAGGAAAATGAATATTTGTTAAAGAAAGAATGAAAAAGAAAAGAAAAGAAAAAATTGATAAACATGTTATCTGTGTTCCATAATTTAGCAGCAGGTAATATAGGGAGGGTAATAAAATTAACATTGAGACGACACGATAAAACTATTATTACCTACCTTTCGAAGATCTAGTTGTTGCATAAAAATATTGTATATAATATTGTTGAGAATGATGGCATTAGAGGTGATACCGGATTTAGACCTTGGGGAGCCCGGGGCACTTCAGGTTCAGGTATTTATCATAATTTATGCATGATCCAAATTCCAGGAACTTCGCCAGATGGACCAAATGGGAAATGTGGCAGCAAGTGGCAGACGTGGAACAATATTTGGAAATGAGGCTATAATGGCCCCTGGAAATGAATCGGCTCACGTGAAAACGGAACTTGTGCTATTACAACGAAAATATGACAGATTAGCTCAAAAAGAAAAGAGAATGCAGGTACATCAGTTTGTCTTTGTAAATATAATTTGTGACTCTCCACTAGAAAACCTGTCACATGGGTGAACTTTTAACCTTTAGACTACTGCCTTCATTTAAGAGTTATTTCCCCTCAATACTGGAATTATTTTGAGAACAATCAGTTTGAGAGGAATCTTATTTTGATGAAATATTTTGACTTTAAAACTTAACAAAACAATAAAATAACATAAAAATGTGAACAAATTAATATTATTTATTATTTTCAGGTTTTGTAGGGCTTTTTTTGTGGGTGCACAATTTGCGGTCTAGAAATGTGAAAAGAAAAATCCGTAAACCATGTATTGTATTTATGACCGGATCGCCAACATTAAAAATCATATTCTCACCATCATACTTGTGTCATTCAAAGCTTTTATTTGAAAATTATCTCTCTATTCAATCCCAGTATTCAGAATCAAAATTCTCTTCTTCGCTAAACCTAAAAATAATATTAATCCCAAATTAGCTCTTCAAAACGTCTGTGTAGTGCCACCACCATTGCTCATCACGTTACGAAAAACTCCATGATAAAGACCTGCGTTTACATCAAATATTTTGATTGATAAAGGATTTCTAACGCTTCAAAAACCCACCATTTGCAATTGGGAACATTCTGTGTTTATAGGTGTTGGGTCATTTCCTCTCATAATGTTTTTAAGCACATGGGAAATAAAACTTTGAAAGGGAAGTTTGACTGTTAAGAAATGTCGCCTTCAGTATTCAAGCATTTGCCCAACGTTGTCGAGAAAAGTCACTTGCAGTGTTCAGAAGATGAAAAACTGAAATTATTGGCTTATCTGAAAGGGCACTGAATAAGGTTAATAAATTAAGGTCATAGGCCAATCTTTGACAAAGATATGGGCGTTTGTATTTTTTAATTGTTTTAGACTTAATTTTTTTAATTATCAGGTAGGGGTGGTGGTATACCCATGTTAAATTTGTACTCTGTTTATTTATCATTGTTTATATTTCAGCAATTATGTGAAGATTGGGGAAATAAACCGCCTGAAGAAAAAGATTTTGATGCATTTTTACGATCAGTTTCGGCTGTGGCAAACAGCTCAGGAACACGACTAAAAACAAGAGTTCAACTCTTGAACAAGGTGACTGTCACATATTTCTTAATTCACCATTCATTTTTGTTACTTAAGATTTTATTCATTTTCAAAAATAATTGTTTGATATTATTCTATATTTACTCAACCCAAAACAGTAAATTGTAGTAAGAACCTTGAATTGCAGATTATAATGTAACTTTTTTTTACGAAGTAGAACTCTTTAATTCTAATGAAATGTTATACATTTGATAATATTTGCACCCATTTAAAAATATTGATTGGTTATTCATTTACATCAATTTAATTTTAAATTAAATTAAATTATCACTCATTTACAGACAAAATGAAAATGTTACAAAATGTATACAGCAACCATATTTGTTTTGTTTTTTAATATACATGTAATTAAAAATTAAATTTTATTTAACTGTTTTGGTTGAGTTTAAAAATTATTTTGAAAAAGTGTTAATTTTGCTTTAAGAATTTGGCTCACTTTTAGAAGAAAAATTAAAAGATTAATGGATTATGAAGTGAAATGTAGTTAGTTGTATTGTGATTTTAATTTATAGTATTCATTTATTATATAATACACAATGTATTTATTTTTATGTATTTTAATGTTTTTAAATTATTTCCCCAGATATTAATGGTTATGTTGTCAGCTCTTAAAATTCAGACAAATGTATGACAGCTCTTAATTGACATCTGAAATCATTTTGCTATAGCACTATGGTATCAGTTTTAAAAAATAAGCATATTGCATAATATATTTATATTTTTGTGATAGCAGTAAAAGGCCATTGCAAAGCAATTATACAGCCACTTTTATAACAGCATTACCGATTGCCACTTTGAATTTTGAGGGCTGTCTTTTATTTCTTGGCCTTACTGTATAACTGGTTTTATCATGTTGACTGCAGACTACAAGCTCAGCTCCCCACCCCCCACTTTTTTCACCTATTTTTATTTCGAGTATAGATTGACGGTTTCAACACATTTTATAATTTTATACACACATAAAAATAAGCCTCTCTCCCTGCAAGTATATATGTAGAAGTGAGTTTGCTAAATTTTGCCACTACGAGTATACTCGTAGTAAAACCAGTACTACGCTGTAGTAAATTAAAGATTAAAGATGCCAGCAATGGTTATAACTCAACAATACATTTTCTGGCAATGGAGAATAACAATTTAATGTAATGAAGTTAAACATTGTTTAAAATATAAGTTTTTCTTCACATAATCACATAGCTAACTTTGAGTATACTCATAGCAGCAAAGGGAAGAAACCCACTACATTATGTTTGACAGTCAACATGTTAATCTGATTCTAGTGTTTATTTTCAAGTACAGGTATACAGAAGATGGAAATATGTGTTCTAAAATATTTCATTTCAGTTTCCTGACAGAACTGGACAAAAGTTAACTGTATGCTTCCCATTTCATCCCTCTGTTCCCTCCGAAAAATATAATTTCACCAGAAAAACATTAAGGTGTTTTTCCTGCTGACCTGTTGCACATTGGAGCAACATATAAATAAAAGTGATCAGGAAAAAAAAAAGTAATACAAGAATAATATCTTTAATTTGGTGTTAAATGATGAAATTTGGTGTTAGCTGGACTTAGAGATTTTTGTGAAAACACCATTCAGTTGTGTTTGGTTTTGATTACTTTTGGTCAGTAGTCCCAAAAAAATTATTTTGTTGTTTTTGTTTTGCCCTTCCTGTTCATTGAGGGTCAGTAAAATGGGAAGCACATACATGTAATAAAAATGAATTTCCCAGATATGATTCATGTTAAATGTTAATTATTATCCACAACTAACAATTAGAAAATAAACATTTGTTAATTGTATTAATATTAATATGTTTCTTCCAGATGTTAAAATTACAAACTTCTGTGCATGACAACCAAGAAGTAAGGAGCAGATAACTCTAAACTACTCAAATTGTTACTAATTTATTTTCACTCAAGTTTCTTTGTGATACACGGGATGGTTCCATTTATGCTTTTTTTTTATTAGAGAGGTTCCGCTAGACATGCTGTGTGTGTATGTATATAATATATGTATATAAATATTCATATAAATAAGGTTCGAAAATTTCACAATATTTTTATACACATACTAGTTAGCAGAACCTCTCTACAGTTTATTTTGCTGGTAACAGTCGTGCAGACATTTAAAGTGGTTTTGCTGTGCATGTCTTGTTTTGCACTGCAAACTACTTGGAAACATTACGCAAATAACTCCAAATAAATAGCTTTAATGTAATTTGTTTAGAGAATAGTATTTATCAAATTTGATTAGAAATAGTATTTAATTTGTTTAGAAAATAGTATTTGGTATTTTTAACAATAAAAAACTGTGGCTATGGTGCAATATCTAAAAAATAACAGCTTGTAATATGTATAAAAATTAATTTGTATTTAGTAATTAACAGCTTATAGAATATATAATCTAATTAATAGGTTTCTTCTGTTACAAATGGTTCTAGAATATTAATTAAAGTAGTTAGAAAATGGTGCCTAATATATAATATATATTTCTTTAAAATGCAAAAATCAAACTGCTTTTATATGTATATATTTAAATAGTCTAATACGTATACAAGTTATTTTATTTCATTCCTTTTTCTTATATATAACATTAAAACTCTACGTAACAGTTACCTGTATTTCAAATACTTGATGTTGTTGTTAGTACTATTTTAATAAATTCTTTTAATTGTTTTAAATTCTTTTAACTTTATTAAATCTTTGGCTTTCCATTATAAATATATTTTATTGGTAGTATTTTAGCTTCACATTTAAGATGTTTATTTTTAATTTAATTATTCATAAACAAATATTTTTATTAACTTAATTTATTAGGCTTACAGATTAATTAAAATAAGCATGTAATTAAAATTATAATCTAAACATTTGATTGAAATTTAGGAATATATATATATATATATATTTATAATTATTTATAATTTGAATATATAAAACAATATTTTAATGTTTTAGGAAAAATATATTTATTTCAAGAAGGTAAAATTAACTTCACAACTTAAAATGTTAAGCATACCTGACAAAAAATGAGATTTAAAAATAACATGAATGTTTATTGGTTTATTGTTTTGCGTATGATCCACCTGAAAACAGAAATGTATGTTGGTCTTGATAGTTATATTTATGGATGGGGGGATTGGGGATCAAAACCTCCATGTTCAAAGTAATTATTTTTCTTTTAAGGTAACAGGGCCGTAGCTAGCAGGGGGCAGGAGGGCAGTTACCCCCCAAATAAAACCCCAGTAAAGAATAAAAAGTAAAGTTTGTTTTATTTAACAATGCCTCTAGAGTACATTGATTTTTATTTCATCATCGGCTATTGGACGTCAATCATATGGTCATTCAAACATATGTTTTAGAGGAAACCTGCTGTCGCCACATAGGCTACTCTTTTGGATAAGCAGCAAGGGGTCTTTTATATGCACCATCACACAGACAGGACAGCACATACCACGGCCTTTGATGAACCAGTTGTGGACAACTGGTCGGAACGGAAAATAACCCAAACTGTAGATGGGTCCACTGAGAAGGATCGATCCGACTACCGATCGGTTCACAGGCGGACGCTATACCATTTGAGCTACATCCCGCTCGAACACGTAACCTAGTAAAATGGATTCGGATCCGGTGATACTACTGACCATTAAATGTTAATTCCAAAATCTTCGGATGATGTAAGTGAAATTGTTATTATGATAACAACCTTTTGACTTCTATAAAACTAGATTAAAGAGTATCCATTTCACATTATAGCCACACTCAAAAATATTATATGTCTGTCTCTTAATATACATAGTAATATTTAAAGATATTGTATTCGTGTTTCCCTATTCTGACGTGCTGGTTCAGCAGCAAATGAAACCTGGAGCAAGGGCGAAAATCGCTTCCTGGAAGTAGGGGTGGGGCGAAGCATCTCCCTAGTCCAAAACGTAGTGGATTGTATCACCCCAACCTTCCAGGATTGACGTAGGAATTTTAATTTCAATTTTTTTAACCAAAAAGTGGGGGGATAATTATATAAACATCCACCCTGCCCAAAACGTGGGGAGATGTGTCCCCCCCCCCTTCTTCACTCAGGACTGACACCTTTATAGACACCCTTATTCTACGGTATATTTGCGCTAAAATCACATGGTTAAGTGTTACCTTGATACAATAAAAAGAAATACTGGTAAATATTATTATTTAGGCATTTTAATTTCAATTTTTCGAAGCAAAAAGTGGGTGGATAGTTATATATGCATCCCCCTACCCCAAACTTGTAATATGTGTCCCCTCATCCACCCAGAATTGACGCCCCTGACAAGGAATACAAAGAAAGTCTGAAAATGTCATTTGGCTAGATTCTAATTGGAATACTTTTATCGATGTCCTAGATATTAATTATGGTTACAACTTGCAGACATTGTGGATGCCAAATATGGTTAAGCATACTTATGTGTGATTACCCGTTCCATCCATTACAACAGATTTAGAAAAGCTCACCTTAATTTAATTTGAAAATCACAAAACCATTTATTACTGCACAACTTAAATACAATATTTTGTACAAATCCCCTGTGAACACAACAAATACAGTTTTAATTTAATGGACGCAAATAATCAGAGAAAAATCTTTAATTTACAGTTGGAATTGACTACGCCAATGCTCATCGGTGTATCTAACGCGACCGGGGCGCCTGGGGTCCCATAGAACATCGTGAAGAACTCATAAAGCCGACTGCGATCGCCGCGCACTGATTGAACACAGCAGCACTTTGCATTCCAAAGTGACTTTCTGCAGTTAGCATGGTCGCCATGATTGCTAAGTATATCGCGTTTCTTTACGAAATGAAAAGAAATAATTTTCTTAAGAAGAGTAACGAAGTGTGTGCATAACCTTTCAGCTATTTTATTAGTGTTTTGAAGTCAACACTCTCTTCGGGCCAAATTTGTCTACATAATATGAAGCAGGCATTATTATGGTGAGAGGGATGCAGTTCAAGCGGTAGCTTGCCTGCCCGAGAAGCTGTGGGTCATCGGATCGATCCCACTCAGTAGACCCATTTGCAGTTTGGGCTATTTTCCATTCCAACCAGTGGTCGACAACTAGTTCATCAAAGGCCGTGGTATGTGCTGTCCTGTCTGTGAGACAGTGCATATAAAAGGCACATCGCTGCTTATTGGAAAGAGTAGCCTAAATAGAGGCAGCATGTTTCCTCTAAAGAAATATGTCAGAATGACCATACGTTTGACGTCCAATAGTCGATGATAAGATAAAAATCAATGTGCTCAAGAGGCTTCGTTAAATAAAACAAACTTTATAGGTTTGTAACATGGTGGTTAGTTCGTTTCTTCAAAAAACATAATACCGTTATTAATCCTTATCCATTTGTCTGGATACAATTTGGCTGGGAAAACGTTCCTTCTTTTCGTTGGAAAAGTGAACATGTAGTAGAAATATTTCAGTAAATTAATAATTCAGACTTTCGTTTTAACCTTAGTATTCTTTGGATATGCATGTTTGCAGTTGCTTAAAGTGTAATGTTTTCTGGTCTAAATGGCTTGAGAGTAATAAAGAGTGATTGTTTTGTTTCTGTTCTGTGTAATTATTATGTTAAATATACAGAATATGATATTTATTATAGATGCTCTTTTAATATTCACTTTCAATATTTTGACCTCAACATCTGTTAACGATAAATCCAAATTGGCAGTACTTTCTACGTGTCACTGTGAATAAAATAAAATAAATAGATAAATAAACAATAATAACAACAATAATAATAAAAATAACAACAATAATAATAATAACAACAATAATAATAAAAATAACAACAACAGTAATAATAATAACAATAATAATAATAATAACTACAACAATAATTATAACAACAATAATAATATTAATAATAACAACAATAATAATAAAAATAACAACAATAATAATAACAATAATAATAATAACAATATTAATTACAACAACAATAACAACAATAATAATAAAAATAACAACAACAATAATAATAATTACAACAATAACAACAATAATAATAATTACAACAATAACAACAATAATAATAATAATAACAACAATAACAATAATAATAACAATAATAATAACAATAATAATAACAACAATAATAATAATAACAATAATAACAACAATAATAATAATAATTACAATAATAATAATATAGTGAGCCTCAGTGGACCAGTGGTAGGGTATTGGACTCTCAATATGAAAATCGTTGTTCGAAACACGTAGGAGGTTGTCTCACACTTATCTACGTGTCATAATTTCCAGATGTTAAACATCCAATAGCCGATGATTATTATATCAATATGCTCTAGTGGTATCTTTAAAATAATAAATAAATAAATAATAATAACAATAATAATAAAAACTATGCATAGAGCATATCGGTTTTATACATGGTTATAGTACTAGATTTTTAACATGCTTACATCATGTTAACATCTCCAGGCACTTCTCTATACCATACCTAGACTTCCAAAGTCTTCTTAAAGTCTAACTGAAAGGACTTGAGCCGAGTGCTTATTTACACACTACCAAAATGCTCAGTTTAAACGTGGAGCGAAATACAACTCAAGAAATCACATCTTTAATACGATGAAATTCATTTTCGCAATTGATATAGACACTCATCTTGTAAACGCGTTTAATAGGCAATTTTATTACGTTCGTTTATCATGACAGCTCTCGACAGCGCTCTTCAAGACTTTACTGGGTTTGAAGAGCAGACGAGCGATGTAGTAAGTACACTGAACGCTGTTTCCGTGGTCGATAAACTGTACACCGCCAACACTAGCACTTACAGCAGCGCCTACCTTCTTCATGCGTAATACAGCCTGCGTGTTAACCGCCGGAAGTAGTGCTTATAGTATTCAAAGGCCACCTCACGTGATTAATATGTACTATAAAGAAAACAAATGGAACGTTATTTTTGTAATTATTAATTGTTTATTACAGATAATTCCCTTTTTGACCGATTTATGAAAGAAACACAACGCATGTTTATTGTGCAATAATTTCAATGGGTTTGGATGTAATATTAATTCACTGTATATGGTTGAACACGTTTGAAGGTTCTTCTCAAACATTAATTTAATTCTTTACCGCCATTAATTTGATCCATCATATATTATATATTTAATGTGTAATAACATTAATACGACAGACAATCAAGTAATTATAATAACAAGACATTACATGAAGAATTAAAATGTAAATGGCATAGAGGCTATGATGTTTTTCATTAAGTTTCAATTACATTGAATTACTAGTATCAGTGGAAGAAGGAAATGTAGCTCTTTTAAACAAGAATATACAAAAAGTTGCTGTCTATATTTGCTGCATTTCGCAAGTTGCTTTTGGGGTATCATCAGACCCGTGCACATCTGGTAATAGGCCTAGGACAGATGAGAAATGTAGGCCCCCATTTCAAACTATTCATTCAGTATTTTTTTGTAATCAGTGCTAAATACAAAGCGGTTAGGCCCCGTTTAAATCGTAGGCCCGTGTCAACTGGTTCACCCGACCGCCCCACTCTGCCCTGGCCAGGGTATTATTGAAATAATGTTAAGTAATAGTTATAAAATATACATTTGATAATTTAATAAGTGATTTCCGTAATGAACAGTTCAGTGAAAGAAAACAATGCTTTAATAATCTTTGAGGTACGAGTTAAGGTAAAATAATATTAGAGGTACGAGTTAAGGTAAAATAATATTAGAGGTACGAGTTAAGGTCAAATAATCTTTGAGTTACGAGTTAAGGTCAAATAATCTTTGAGGTACGAGTTAAGGTCAAATAATCTTTGAGGTACGAATTAAGGTCAAATAATCTTTGAGGTACGAGTTAAGGTCAAATAATCTCTGAGCTACGAGTTAAGGTCAAATAATATTAGAGGTACGAGTTAAGGTCAAATAATCTTTGAGGTAAGAGTTAAGGTCAAATAATCTTTGAGGTAAGTGTTAAGGTCAAATAATCTTTGAGGTACGAGTTAAGGTCAAATAATATTAGAGGTACGAGTTAAGATCAAATAATCTTTGAGGTAAGTGTTAAGGTCAAATAATCTTTGAGGTAAGTGTAAGGTCAAATAATCTTTGAGGTACGAGTTAAGGTCAAATAATCTTTGAGGTACGAGTTAAGGTCAAATAATCTTTGAGGTACGAGTTAAGGTCAAATAATATTAGAGGTACGAGTTAAGGTCAAATAATCTTTGAGTTACGAGTTAAGGTCAAATAATCTCTGAGGTACGAGTTAAGGTCAAATAATCTTTGAGGTAAGAGTTAAGGTCAAATAATCTCTGAGGTACGAGTTAAGGTCAAATGAAGAGTGTTCTATGTGTAAAAAAACCTACAACCCAGACACTATTTTGTAAAATAATGTTTGCACAGTGACTGTTATAAGGATATACCAATTTATTATCTCCATTCAGGGGCGGTTCCAGCAATTGCAACTATTGAGAAGTGCTTATGGGATTTGTAATTGCTGCGTTGGCCTGTACTTCCGCTTAGGGTTTTACAAGAAAAATGTTCATTGCCCGAAAATTAGGGGGAGGCGTGCGCCGGATGCGCCCCCCATGGAGCCGCGCATGCCATTTATCCGACGGCATAATAATTAATTAAATTTAAAAAACAAAATAATAATAAGAAGAAGAAAAAGAAATAAAATAAAATAGGACGTTTTTGAAGATTATTGGATTTCTTACAATCCAATGTCTAATTTTGGTTTAGACATTATCATTTCAATCATGTGAAATTAAATTAAATCAAATTAAAAAAAGAAAAGAAAAGAAAAACACTCATTAAATTAACAGTATTGAGACGAGATTTGTCAAAGAAACTATTTCATTCCTTTGTTATTGATTTAAAACTGGTTAAAAAAATAGTAAAAATGTTTGAGGTACGAGTCAAGTGAAAAAATACCAACAATTTATTGATCATCCTAATTAAAATAATGTTTTGTCTTGTTTCTTTTCAAAATTCATTAATTATGTGCATCGAGTTTATTATAACCAGAACAATAAAAATATACGAATATGAGACACAGTTAATTATACACAAAGATTTTCCAAAGAAACATGATCTTTAGAGATAACATATCACTATTTTAGAAGGTTTGCGTGTAGTCTATACGTTTTGATTGTGAAGCTTAACCACATGATATACCATTAATATATCTAGACGACAAGTCATTTGAGAAAACCAGACTTCAAAATTCTTTGTCAAAATCCTCCTAAATGGTGTGGTTATGTAATTCCAGAATTTCTGCCATGAATGTTGTCCTGTTTATGAAATAAATGACTTTTAATTACATGCATACTTTCTTTTTTGGTTGAGTTATTATAATCTAGTACCAGGGGAGTTGTATTTTTTTGGTAAAGTCAGTTGCTTGTTAGTATTAGCAGCCCCTCCCCAATATGAATTTCGTTCCAACGCCACTGAGTACAAGTAAATATGGTTTTGTAATGGTTTTCTAACAAGATAATTCAACTGAGATAAATGACGGATACCAGTCATACGCTTTCTGATCACACTACAAAGCGTCATTGTAATTTAAAAGAATTTATCCGTCATTAATATTTTAATTCGAGGTAATCTCCGAATATCAATTTTCAAATATGCTATTCCTGATTGTTTTCTCGTTCTAGAATCTGTCAACTACTTCTGGTTTAGCATATTATTATTCTCGAAATATTGCAATGTTTCATAGCTGAAAAAAATGGTTAGATAATATGTGTGGATTATTTTTGCTTTTCTTACCTCTTCATATTCTTTTCCATTTCTCCTCTTTCTCGTCTTCTTCTTGTATACAGAACACATTGACTAAATAACACCTCTTGTCTCTGTTTTATTTTACATACTGTCTTTCAATTTGTTATTTAAAATTGTATCTCTGCACAAGGCAGAGCCTATAACAGCATATGACATTATCATGTGACTATTTTATAATTTTTTATTCTTGATTTACTGTTTTAACATTCTTGGTGTACTGTTTTAACATTCTTAGCATACAGTTTTACCATTCTTAGTCTACTGTTTTAACTTTCTTGGTGTACTGTTTTAACATTCTTGGGAGACTGTTTTAACATTTTTGGTGTACTGTTTTAACGTTCTTGGTGTACTGTTTCAATGTTCTTAGTTTACTGTTTTAACATTATTGGTGTACTGTTTTAACAATATTGGTGTACTGTTTTAATATTCTTGGTGTACTGTTTTAACATTCTTGGTGTACTATTTACAATTCTTGGTGTACTATTTAACATTCTTGGTGTGCTGTTTTAACATTCTTGGTTTACTGTTTTAACATTCTTGGTTTACTGTTTTAACATTCTTGGTGTACTGTTTTAACATTCTTGGTGTACTGTTTTAATGTTCTTGGTGTACTGTTTTAATGTTCTTGGTGTACTGTTTTAACATTATTGGTGTACTATTTTAACATTCTTGGTGTACTGTTTTAACATTCTTGGTGTACTATTTACAATTCTTGGTGTACTGTTTAACATTCTTGGTGTACTGTTTTAACGTTCTTGGTGTACTGTTTCAATGTTCTTAGTTTACTGTTTTAACATTATTGGTGTACTG